>JAZGTJ010001166.1:0-63751 GCA_036877575.1 Botia almorhae | reverse complement strand
GTTTTTTACCCACTATGATATGTTGATGTGACAGGAAAAATTAAAGGATGTCTGATTCACTCACAATAATTTAGGCTCTTTCAGCAGGTGTGCACATTAAAAATTTTTTTTATTGTGTTTATTGGAAAGAAAGATTTCTCTTTGTAAGAAAATTACAAAGAGTGATTTTTTAAGAGACAACACTAACATAACAGAATGTAACATTTGTCATGGCATAATATATATATATATATATATATATATATATATTTATTTATTTTATGCATTAAAAATATATTTAATTTTATTTTAAACCGTCATGATGCGATATTAAAATTTAAATTGTATTATTTAACCTAAGCATTCAATTAAAAAAAAGGACAAACATTTTCCCCAAAGCTAAGGTGAGGCATAGGACATAGAGCTAAATTCTGTAAAAACAACATCATTTTTATTTTGATGTTACAGAGTTTTCTGTATTGATTGGTAGCAAAATGTCATTCCCTTTTGCCTTACTGACCTCTCATGCATCTTAGATCGGTACGCTATTAACTTTAAGTAACTGATGTAATTTGCCATGCTTACAGTGTGGGAACAGCAGCGTTTATTGGTGTGAGTTAGATAAACGAATAACACCCAAAGGCGTTTATGAGGGGAGCAAAATGGGAGATATAATTTCCTTTGGAGAGGGAGTCAAATGAAGTCATGCTCTGTGCCTATTCCACAGTTTGACTGGGACGCCTCCCAAACTACTGATGATAGTATAATTAACAGGGACAGCTGCAGATATGCTCCCTCAGTCAGCCGCCACAGCACAAACTTCATTGGGCCAGTGCCTAGACCGAGCTCAGCAAATCAACTTTTAAAACCATAGAAACAGTTCACAGCCATATCAGTGTCTTGTACTGTGACAGGTGGGTCCTACAGTCCCCAATTCAACCACCCCCTTTTCAGGCTATCTCAAGGTTTTTACTGTCTACCAATTTAATAAAGCCCAACTCACATTTAAACCTGAGGTTGCACATGTAATATTTACGGTACAAACATCCTTTGCTTGCTTTGTGCTTTTCAGGGCGATATAAAATCCCATTTACAGACTCAAACATGTTCCTAACATAGTGATGGTATCCCATAAACCTCTGGGGCTTAAGATGCTGTCACTGTAGTACTTAAAGGATCTCAGATGGTTGCAGGGAACAAAATCTCAGGTACCTGAAAAAGACGCAGAGTACAAATAATAGAGAGAGACAGAGATAACCAGAATAGAGGAATGAATGACAAACAGGATAAAAGGGGTCACTGGGATTTATCTGGTTTTCTCACAGCATGAGTTCAACAGCATGCATCTAAAGAGTTTCAGCTATGTAGCTTTGGCTCCTTCAATCTTTCTCATCGACTGGATCAAACAGAACTGATTCAGCTGTGGGCTCCACTCACATCTCACTGGATCTGCACAAATGTTGCCACTTGAGCCCTGATGTCACCCCCACCCCTCTACTATTAAACCACTCCAGCTGATTTCAAAAGGAACCTGCTGTGTTTTTTTACAGTGCTTATCCAGCAGTACTGCTTCAGAAAGCTCTCTGATGCCATGATTTAGTGACTCACTATTGTATATAGATGGGTCGGGTCAAGCCATTTTTATTTGTACAGTACTTTTCACTGTACACACTGATTCAAAGAAAATCATTTCCTAACGTCCCCAGTGAGCTAGCCAAAGGTGACTGAGACAGAAATAAACTCCATATATAAATATGCTTAACATTCATTCTTAGTATTGTGTCTTGGGTTAGTATACTTGCCATACTTAACATATAATACAATACAGTAGAAAATGTTTTCGAAATGTAACTGTTTAAGCTATAGAACTAACGCTTGTAATTTATTATTAATTTTAAAATGTTACTTTATTATAATTGTATTTTTACTTTTATAGGAAAAATTCTCTTTTCACTTTCTCAAATGCTGTCAATGTCCATTATTTGTGAAATTGCGATTTTTGTTACAGACAAAAAAATTCACAAGCCTAGATTATTGTAGTTCTATAATTTTATTGCACATTGATTTTATTACCAGCACAAATAAATAAGTCAAATAAATAAGTCAATAACTTAAATTATTGACAGGGAATGAAGTTTCTTTGCATGGTCAGACTGGGAGGGTACTTTGTTTAAGCTTATGTAAGCTGCGTGTGAGGCCACTAAATGGTAGCTGTGACCTTGAGTGATACAGCTAGCTGTACTGTTTACTGTCTGGGTGAATTTTCACTCTGATGACAGATGTCCCGATTTGAATGGCGTCTGTTGTGGAAGGCCATTAACTCTAAATAAATACTTCAGGAGACTTCATTATGCGTGTTTGAAGTCTGCTAAAACATTTGGCGATACAGCTTTATCATTCAACATGTCATACCTTTATCTGCTGTAATTATGAGCATTTCTTGTTTTAACTTGCTTTTAATATTGAGATCATGTGAGCCACCTGAGTTTCAACCACTTGCACGTGATTGGCTGTCTGTGTTCAGGGTATCCGCCACCCAGTTTTCTAGTCCACACTTATACAGTTCACGTCTCCAGCTGTCAACATAAGATGTGCACCAAACAAGGGCAAGATTTGAAAGCACATTATTTTGTCCACCCCGTCCAAAATGAATCATTAAAAATGGTTTTCTACCTTACACATGTCAACAAGCCAGTTCTCATCTTCTTTGTCAATATATCCACAGATTATAAATCAGGTCTAATAGTTGGCTTGTAATTGGATGCTTCCATAAATTGTTTTTCTGCTGGGATTTCCTAATAATGAGAGTTCAAGAATTTAATAAATCTTGGTAAATGTATTGCCATTATAAGAAATTGCTACAGTTATAAAATGATACTTTCATCTTACTTGATGGTGTTTGAATCTTTTAATCACTGGGATTAGGTTTTTTAGAAATGTTTTCCCCATGGTACATTAGAGAAACATCCATGGTTTCCATCACCTGGCACAAATGACCACGGTCAATTATAGATCTATGTGTGTCAAATGCTATTAGCTTATTATCAGAGAGAGAGAAAATATGAATGCAACGTTCATTTATCTTCTTTTGCTCCAAAACAGAAATGTACAAATCCCTAAATCTACAGAGGCGTCTCAAAAAAAAAAAACTCTGATAATGTCCTGCACTTGCTTTAGGCTGGTTGGAGTCTCTGAGAGTCATGTTTTGTTATGCAGTGCTATGTATGTTAAAAAATGCATGCCTGTACTTTTTATCATTTATAATTATTCTATTATTACTTAGTAATTACTTGCATAATTGTAAAAAATTAAAAGGGTGCCTAATAGGATGGAATCATAACACAATGCAAATAAAGAGGTTAGCTGATCTAAATTAGTAAGAAGTTAGCAAATAAGAAGTTAGCTGTTCCTCAGTTAAGAATTAAGTTATTGTTTGATATTTCTTTTAAATTAATTTTAAAATTTGTAAATTTTAAAATTTACAAATTTTGTAAATTTCTATAACTGATTAAAGTAGAACCAATTTCTATAACTGATTAAAGTAAAATCTTTAAATTGATTACAATTTAATTAATAGAAAAGACAAATTTTCTTTATTGCTAGTTTTTCATTTTAGAAATCACAAATTAATTAAAATAAAATAAAATAAATTTCAAATATATTACAAAATGACATGTTTAGTTCATACTAAACATGTTTAGTTCATACAACTGATAGATAAGTTGTTGTTGTTGTTAAACAGTCAGGTTATGGGAAAGGAATTAAAGCTGTGGTGCAAGAAAGAGATTTTTTTAAAAAAATTTTTGTTTAAAGTGTTTTGTATTTAACTTTTGATCAAAGTCCTAGAAATCAGAGGCTCGTTTTAAAATAGAATTAGAAACAGAAGTATCTATAGAGACTGAAGTCATGTCAGCCACAGTGCTGTAGCAGACATTGCCAATAGATGGCACCATAGTGCATTGACCAAACGTGCTCTCAAGGTGGAAATCTACTAATTGTGAGTCATAAAGAAATGATGATTTTATCACTCATAGTTTATAGAAAGTGTTCTTTGTCTAAAACATTTTAAATTCTTGCACATGGGACTCATTTTTATTGGGCGCCACTAGGCTTAAATGATTTAAGCCAATTGGATATGGATGTATGAGTTAATTGTCTCTTTGTTATTGTAAGAATGCCTTAATGAAAGCGAGCACGCATGTAAAAGTGATAATTTGCAAATTGTCAATGGTACATTAAAAAGTAAAACAATTGAGGCGTAGCCCGTAATTTTTGCTAGATGAGATACCTAAATGGCTATTTAGTAATTGGTTTCCAAGCCCAGGATAATCCTATTTGAAAATATCCTCAAGGTGTTTTTGTGTTTGTGAGATGTCTGTGCAAGTACTGGTTTATGAAAGGTGTCTGGTGTATTGTAGGCCAAATGGGTGAGGTCAACAGCTCTGTCAGGACTCCAGTGGTTTTGCCGGATGTGCATCTGTAGCCACAATGGCTTATTCATGAGTGAATACCTAAGAACTGTTTCGGACTTGAAATTCATAGAAAATAATCGATGTGGGGTATATCTTAAAGGTTAGGGAGTTATTTTAATATGCAAACGTTTAGGCCATCATCTGTCCTTGTGTTGTCCTATTTGCTTTAGAGGTAGACTGAAGCTGTATTTCATCTACAACAAAGAATCTAATGATTGCAAGAGAGACAGAAAGGGAAATTACGTGCAAGATGAAGCAGGCTGTCAGGCTAAAGGGAAGAGTGCAAAATAAGTGGCAGGTTCTTTAGAATTTACCTCTGGAATTTTAATCCCGCTAATGTATTACAGTTGGGGGTTTGGACTATAGAATAGACATGGTCTTGGGGGCAGAAAGGTTTTCTTATCTGGGTTAAGTGCTATTAGAAGGGTAATTCAGACTTCAGTCATTCAGTACTAATGATAGAAACGTTGTTAGTGTAATCCACACAAGATAAAAAGTTGAAATAGACTGTTTCTCAGCACTTTTGCCAAATGTTTAGCACAAAATTGTTGTGTTTTTGTTGTCATGGAAATATTAGTGACGATACCTGGTTAGATAGAACAGGCGGGAGAGTGAAACTGTAAGTAATTGTGAGGAAAGAGCTGTTCGTTTGTTTCCTCCCAGGAGAGAAATGGGCGTTAGACGTTGTGTGGTCTGTGAGTTTACACCTGCCCCAGGCATCAGTGTGTGGGGTTACTCAAACAATTTCTATTGTATCTATTTTCTAAGATCTGTCTAATAGGCCACAAAGACGACTTACGACTAATCATGTAATGGCAGATTAGCAGCTGCAAATGCTGTCGTTTCTTAGGATAAAAAAGTTTTGGAAGCTGTTTAGACAGAAAGAGTTTTGTCTGTAAGCAGTATCAGGCTCCAGGTGTCATTTATACAGTCGGCTATATGGCTTAAGAAATGATGCAGTAGAATTAGTCTTAGTGAATTATTGAATTTTCCAGCCTGGCACTTGCTATCCATTTTTAAAACCCTATGCAACTGTAAGAGACAGAAGTGTGTAAATAACAGAATTTCTGTTAAAATAAATAATGGTTAAACCCCATGTACATTTATTATGTTTAAGGTCTCCCAATAAGGACCCAATGCTTTGTTTATAAAAATAATAGGAGTACTTTTGAACGTAGCCTTTATTTTGCCTTTTAATTCCCCTAATATGTTTTTCCACACTACTGGGTTAACTTTAAACTTTTTGTTGTATCAGAAAGTAGACATGCAGTTTTCATAAATTTGACTATCATCCAAAGAAGTAGTGTTGTTTCTGTTTGGGGTCAATTTGACCCAATAAAATTTATTTAAAAAGTACATCAGAACGGCTAATAAATTATTTATCAGGAGTGCACACCTATACTGTATACATCAAAATTTATTGAATTAAGAAATCTTGAAGAGGACATCTGAAGAATGTCAAACTGAAATTTAACTTAAAACCAGATCTTCAATAATTTTAGGTGAACAAACAGGCCTTTTCTAACAAATTTCTAAGGAAATGTAATAATATCAGTAACATATACCAGACAATTGTGAATTCCATTAAGAAAAACTCTCATTTTTAGGTAATATTTTATTGATGAACTTTCACAATAACTGCAAGATTTAAAACATTCCTTAAATATATTATTTGGCACATTGTTCAAACAGGTCATAAAAAGTATTATTGAGACAAGAGAGGCTCCATCTGCCTCTGATCAATTTGTCTTGTTAATAAGTCAGCCAGGCAGACTTTCATTTCTTTAATCCTCATTTGGAACATAGTATAAAAAGACATGACATTTCTTCAGTCTAGCTTTCTGTCTGTTTTTATTTTCAGTACTAATTATTATAACAAAGGCAACCTGTTCAGGCTTCAATTACGTTTATCCAATTTTCATTTTTAATTTCTTCCCAGAACCCCATGACATGAATTCCCTGTACCATAGACTGAAAGAAAGATGAATCCCAATTAAACCATCGACT
The DNA here is from genome assembly GCA_036877575.1 of Botia almorhae. Lineage (NCBI taxonomy): Eukaryota > Metazoa > Chordata > Actinopteri > Cypriniformes > Botiidae > Botia > Botia almorhae. Next base: position 57,293 of record JAZGTJ010001166.1, on the reverse strand, counting down.
TTCAAAAAAATTGCAATTACTAAATTGGGGCAGCAGCTCCTGATATAAAATGCCACACCATTTAGAATCTCTTATATAAACGATGAGTTTTAATGGCCAACTCTTCATTATTTTCAAAGTAGTCATTCTTTGTGTAACAACTTTGTGTAACAACATTCATAATATCTTGTTCTTGTAGCCCTTTAATGGTGTTTTGTTCTAAAATTATTGTAATAAGTTATGATTATATTCTGGCAGTAAACTATTTGATTTGAATTTGCAAAAGCAATTATTTATATTTTGTAAACCTTTCATCCTTCCTTTCATAAGCTACATTTATTTACAATTTACTCTGGTGTAAATTATGCATAAAGTCATAAAACGGAAGAAATTAAAGTTGAAGGATCGTATAATAAGTAATCATTTCGTGACATTCTGTCAATGAAGCTTGAAAGACAAACGCAAAATGTCACAACGCCCTATAGGCATGCAAGTGCTATTTTTGTCTTTCAAATCTTTTTAAATTTACTTTAAGGTAATTGAGCAGTTCCTGCTCTTTTGCATGGTGTCATGCTCGAATAAGAGGACTGTAGCATGCTTCACCACTCTCTGAATGACGTTTGGGTGCCGTTGAATTGGTTGTAGCACAATGGTGTTGCCGATAGCGAAATGGAGACCTAAATGGCTGCCTTACGGCACTCACAATACATGTCAACTTACAATACAATACAAAACAAACAAATTAAAAAAATACAAACGTCTTTCTTAATGTCTATGATGTCATACTTTATTCACTCTGATATCTTCAAATGCACAAATCTATCTAGACCGAATATATATATTTAACAAAACAATTCTTTGAATGAAACCACGTTGACATTAAGGTACATTGATTTTTCTGAATTAGTCAATAGCAAGTAGTTGCAGGTCATGTCCATTGTAAATGTGTTTTCTTCATTTCATAGTCTGTTTTGAGAGGTAAACAGAGAATATTTACCCTTCAGTGAGGTATTGATTTAAAGTACTTAGTGTGGATCATCAGTGTGACCTTTCCTCACCTGCAGTCACACATCATTGTTTCAAATAGATAGACTTCAATGCTTTAATTGTGACCATTTATTTTATAAGGCTGTCTCAGCCAAATGCTATTTGAATTGCTTTAACTTCCAGGAAGGCTGTAATTATTTTATTGTCACGCTGTTGTTTAATTTGATTTTGTTGTATATATACTCCCTTTTACACTGCACATCAAATTTGCATGCATCAAACGAGGATGTCCCAGCAAGGTATGCTGTATAAAATTGTAAATCCAACTGGTAGTAGACAACAATGGCTTTAATTATCTGTCAAAGACTCATATTTGTGTATTTTTGCCACTCAAATTAATATTTTCCTGATGTCATATAGCGTTAAAATTCTATTCATTCTATTCCCTAATTCCCAAATTAGGGGAATTCTATTCCCTAATGCTCTGATATTCTTTCCTACATATATTTAAAAAAACATCTTCTGTTCATCTTGTCTCCAGCAGCAGAATATGATTTCCACTTGTAAATGTAGCTTTGTAGACTTGGCTTGTTGGCTCTTAAGACAAAATGTTAACTGAATAAAAGCATCTGCTAAATGAAAAAATGTAAATGTCTATTCTATTTATTTTGTATTTGTTAGTTTCCCAGACTATCCAGTTTTGTGTAATGCCATGACACATGCAACTGTGATTTGTGAGTAAGACAGGCAAATCTTGTTCTGTTGACATGACTGAATGTTTTTAAAAGGTATATTGGGAGTATTAATTTCATTGTGGCTGTAAACCTGAGCAAGGTCCTCTGTTGTCAGTCTCTGGAGGGATGTCTCCTGCACACTTACTGCCATGTAATCTTGGCAGCATTCCCTCGGTAGTTCAAGGCACGGCACCAAGAATTCCCATGTTACTGGGTAGTGAGTGGCATTCTATGAAAGTCCCTCCAAGACTGTAGGTCAAACAGATCAGTGACAGTCCAACAAGAACATCTATATCTCTCTATCTTCTGCTGCACTAATAGTTCTGTTGTATAATGCTACCATGGATCTGAAGTTGCATTGCTATGGCGTCACAAGGACTTTGTGTTTGCTTTTGACCACATTGGCATGAGCCAGTGTCATAAGCCGATCCCAAACGTCATCATTTAGATAGTGACTGAACCCTTTGTCATTGCTTTTTCCTTTCAAAGCAGGGGTTATTCATAAAAACAACTAATCATGAATTTTATTTTTTAATGAGACAAAGCAGGCTACACCAAAAAAAGCTTGTTTTATAACAACTGCACTCTTACATACATTATATTACAATCATAGACTCCTTTATTTAGAACACCACACAAATCTATTTACTCAATGGCTTTTTAGTTACTTATTTTTAAGTCCTAATTTTCTGTTTCTTACAGAGTTTGAAGTTTTTTTTTCTTCCTCAAACTATCACTGCTAGGTTTGTCTTCTTGTCATCTTACAAAAACCTTTGACCGTTGACCTCTGACCCTAGGTGAATGGAATTCACAACAAAGATTAAAATTCTTTAAGGAGGTACATCATAGTAAATCAGTCCAGGCTCTGAGGAACATGCTTCTCTTATCATTAAAATACTACATTTCAGATTATTTTTTAAATCACATACAATACAGAATCCATTATGTACACTTTCCCATATGTACCAATATCACAATGCCCATGAACCGATTTTGAGAGTATCAGGTCTTCCCATTAGTGCAGTAAAAGTTTGTAGGTCCTCTTTGTACTTCACTCTAATCATGCAGTGGACAAAAGCTTTTAAACAGTTGGTCTGTTCAGCAACAAAGTCTCAACATGTTTTTGCTTGAGTTCTTTGAGGCATGGTCCTTTGTGAGGTTAATTCTCTTGCGCCGTTCCTCGCGAAGCTCTTCCTGTGGCATCGGTCCTATCAGAAAACCACATATTCACAAAAAGTTTGTGTTGCGGCGTGATTCTTCGGAGTGAAATGGGGGATAGGTGGGGTCGGATTGGCGAGGGCATTAGGTTTGGGCTGGGACAGATGCAGGGACTTCATACTGGTCGGTCCACGGCATACTGGCAGGGGCTTAAGTTGGAAACGGGATTCTGCACAGTGGGGTAAGCAAAATTAGCGTGCTGTTTGGCCTTGAGCCGAAGGCTGGCTAGACTGGAGTTACAGGTGTCTCTGTACATGTATGGGCTAGCCGTGGTGGCATAAGGGCATGCAGCTGCAGAAACCGCTGCAGAATTGAGGGTGGGGCTGTTCAGGTTGTTCAGGTTTCCCAGGTTATTGAGGCCTGAACCCGGAACCCCTGCGACGGCCGAGGGTACCATAGAGGAGGCCATGTTCATGGAAGGAATGGAGCTGGGTGGGGAAAACATTGGTTGCGAGGACAGAGGACTTACATTCATCGAGTTGAAGAAAGGAAAGCTTTTGGCTGATAAGGGGCTGCTGGCCAGGCTCTTTGTTGCCCAGTTGTTGTAGGAATAGCCCGAGTACATGTCATCATATGGCTGCATGAGTCCATTGAACTGGGCACCAAAACCATTCTTGCAAAGCTCTGCTTGCTGGTTCCTCTCTCTCTTTCTCCATTTGGCACGGCGGTTTTTAAACCACACCTGTTTGAAAGACAGCCAGGAAAATATTAAAACAGCTTTTATAGTGGAGGTACAATTAATAAAAAAATGGAAATGGAAATTCAAAAACATCTCTTCACACAGTGGCAATAAGGATCGGTTATATAATTGTGACGCACATGTAATGTAAATCACTTCAAAATAATTTGGTAAACATATACAATTGTTATTTTTGAAAGGCATACTCTGTATTATTGCAGTACAGTGTGCTCCTAATACAGAGTTTGGCAGAACTTTAATATTCAGTTTTCAAAACCTTTTTCTCTTCAAACAAAAAAAGTTCTGCCAGTCAGAATTTAAGTGCTTGATTTATTAAACTAATTTATTCACTTATTATGAATTTCCTCTGTGAGAAATGTCATTAAAAGCTTCCCTCACATTTAGTCAATTTTATATCCTATTTTTAGGGGATATTGGATGGATTAAAGTTTTAATGTGAAAATTTAAATGAACGTCTTTCATTTAGCCCTTTGTGAACTCATGAACCTGTTTCCTTGCCGATCTTTTTACCCCTTTAAGTGTTCATAGTTTGTAATTAGTAAAGAAAAACAAACTGAAAAATAGAATTGGTGAAAAAAGAAAAATAATTCTGGAGCTGTCTTTAATTATTAGTTTATGGCGATTTAAATACCTTCCTTTGACATCCTTTATAGGATTAAATATTTTAGATTTTGCCACAACCTTATGCATTACATGGTCAATAAATATGTGGATCATTGCTCTTTCCTCATTGTTATGAAATCAATCAACTCATGACATATTTTCAGTTACTAAGTTAGTAAGTTTAAAGTAAGTATGATGAAGACATAATCATGGTATTGTGACTCAAAGCGAAACTGTGAGACGTTCTGAGACGGATTGACTCCACATATTTCTAATATAATCTCACACAGCGCTTATATATTGTACCAGGGTTCAAATTATAATTGTGATTCAGTCTGTATTCTGGGAATATTTAATGACATCCGAGTTATCCAGCATACTGTAAATAATAGCAGTTTATATTGGGAGAGAGGGAATACCCTCCTTTGTAAATGTTCCACTGACACTTTAGCAATGGTGTTTAAAGGCTTACTAAAATAACTGAATGTCAAATATAGCTTGATAGTCCATGTGTTGTTCCCTTTACCTTATTTTTGGCATGTATTTCATGATTCAATCATTTATTTTGGATTAAATGTGCTCCCCATCTTTAAAGTTCTTTAGGCTTAAAAGTCCAATGGTGTGTTTTCCCAAAGAAAAATCTCAACAGAGTAAATGCTTAACAGATTACTCTTTGAAAATTGCATTTTCTTACAAAAACCCATGTGGAGTGAATGTGGAAAGCAAGTAGTTGTTCCATTATATTCAGATAAACTTTAACAATCATGTGTGGTCTATTGCAGAGTTTTAAAGTAGCCTGGATCAGGCTGGCATTAGGTCAGGGCTGTGATTTAGGGTTTGTGTGTTTATTAGGAGCTCATACTCTATCAATTGCGTAAATCAATATGACAGCAGAAGCATGTGGAATATGTGGCATAAGGTTCCAGCCAGGATTAGTGGCATACACAGTTCAGGAGGCCACTGATAGACATTAGGGAAAGGGGTATCTCTAACTCTGTTGTTCTTTCAAAATAACAACCAAGACTGTGTGCTATGTGACCTTTCCTCTGTCCAGCATGATCCATTAGATGTGAGCCAGCCAAGGAGGTAGCAATTGTATTGTCATGCATCAGAATGGGAGCCCACCTGCTCTCTTTGTGTTGTGCTTTACTGACCAAATCTACAGAGGGTCACAAACCTTACGGGAGAGTTTCTATAAGCAAACTCTTAAACAGGTTAAATCTTAAAACAGCTGTTTTCTGGTAGCAGTGAAATGGCCAGTCAGTATCGGTCTGATGTTTAGCATTTAAGTGTTCCTGAAACTCCTGGAATAGCCCAGACCTAAAATGTATGCCCTACGGTTCAAAGGGGCAACCTTTCATTACACACAGTATCCAGATTCACTGGCATAGCGAGCATAACTCCTTATCTTTATCACCCTAAGAGACAGTAGTGATAAAGATTTTTCTTTATCGTTCTCTTTGCACTAGTTCTGATTCACAGCTTCACAGAAGTTTAAAAAAACACTGCAACTTGCTGTAGCTATGCATTGTTTCAGGCTGGCAGACATACCCGTACTCTTGCTTCTGTGAGGTTGGTCCACACAGCGATCTCCTCCCTTGTGCTCATGTCAGGATACCGGTTTCTCTGAAAGGTGGCTTCTAATTCCTGGAGCTGCTGGCTGGTGAAGTGTGTTCTTTGCCGGCGCTGTTTTTTCTTTAGAGAGCCGTCCTCTGGGTTTGACTCATCTGTGTGGTTCTGATGGGATTTCTCAGTGTCTGGTCAGAATTGCAGGAAACGCATTGATAAACAACAGTTCCAAATACGGTAACTTCTTGTGAATTACAGCACTTTACATACTGTGCACACTTTACATACAGTGCATTAACAACAGACTGTAAAATAAACTATGCAAAAAACAGGATAAACATACCTGAGCTAAATACTAAATTTTTGTTTAGTATATATTTTGCTTAATTCTTAATTTAAGATAAAAGCGAATGCAAGATAAACTGCTGGGTTAAAGTGTTTTTCTTCATCTGATAGAAATCCTTCCTCTGTGGTGTAGAGTTCTGCAAATTGCAAATTCAAGACCCCACAGAAAGGGCTAAATTAGCTGGCCACATAATCCTAGGATCAGCCATTAGTGACAGGGCAGGTTTGGGGCTGTTTGGCAAGAGCTTAACTCTCTAGGAGCAGTTCTAACTAATCAGCAAGCTTTCCAGGACTCCACAGGGCCTCCAGGAAAACCAATAAGACATCATGCTGCCATCTGTCAGTGGACAGACACCCTTTCATTCTTACAATCTCATCTGCTAAACTCCAAAATAAAACATATCAAATTCACTTTTGTGTTAATACATTAAGAGGCAAATTAAGTTAACGAATAGCTTGTAGGTTTATTTCAACTTCACAACAAAGATGATAAAGAAATTGCTTGGAAATCAATAAAGTTTAGCAGGCCTTATATAATGGACTTAGCGCCTACCCAGCTTTGAATATTTTTTCAGTCACTATATTGCATTACTGTCAACAGCCTGAACTCACCGATTTATTGTTTAGTTGTAGTTATTTTTAAGAGCGCATATAATAAAAAGCATGTTAAATATGTGTTTGAAAATATCAGCTGACTGAAACTTATCCTCAGCATTCGTCTAACACACAAGTAAAAAGGAATATTACATTTGAACGATAAACGTTGTTTCATTCATTTAAAAAAACCAATTTTATGACTGTCTGGGCCTCAAGGACCGCTTTAAAATAATAACACAAAAATTTTCCTTAAAATAAAAATAAAACCTATTTACTACAAAGTAAACATGGACCTTTCGGAAAGGATACTCTATTAAAATAAAAAAACAATAAAGTTATTCTATTTTTACGATTTATTTTTTGACCATTGTAATGTTATAGGCTGGTAGTTTAAAGCTTTATAGTCTATTTACAGTTCCCTCACATAAACCTTGTTTTGGCGTTTTTTAACTAATATTTAAATCCGGAGCATGTTTTAAAAATGATAATTATTTATTATTTCATAGGACGTAGTATAATATCCACACTATATAAAATGTTTAAATCCTTCATCTTTTATAAAAGGACGTTTATCTTTTCTCATACTGTCATCTGCGGACGAAAATTGCGCTTTATTTGCCAATTCAAACTTTAAATACGGCCACAATACGGGCAAGCATTTTCCAATTATAGTGTTGTTGGACCTGAGCGTACAGGTCCAGCACATACGGCATCTTACCAAAACTTTGTCTTACCAAAGAATAATATTGCTTGAGCGTTTTCGAAACGCTAATTGTAACGCGAGAGAAATCTATGAAACTTAACATAGATGTGATATATTGCAATTAGCTAACTGAAGATAAATATTTAGTCGCCGAACTCACTTTTTCTTATTGTGTTTAGGACAGCATGATCTTCTGTCGTGCAGTGTCTCAGTACAGCGCGCATCAATGCGCATCGCGTATCGCCGTCTTAGCTTTGCTCTTGCCACAGGTGTTTAGATTTATTCGCATAAGGCCTATTGACTGAGTCATTTGGATACCAAATTTGAGGCTGCACAGGAATGAATAATTTATGCACCGTGTAGCACATGATTGGGTGGCCGGGATCTTCTCCTTCACATGGCGACTAGCACCATGGTAGAATATCCAACATCTGTAAATCGCAGGCCTGCATTCAAATGAACCCAGCTTATTCAAAACTACAGCCAAAGATGTGGAGTTGTTATTACACGTCCATTTCAACTTGAACAAGCATTAACTGGAATAAAAGAATCAAATGAATGTATCCTATTCATGTAAGCTGTAGCCTATTTAGAGTTAGCTGGACCATTGCATTGGCCACAAAATTAAAAGAAAGGGGTCAATGAAAGTTTGTTAAATAGAAAACCCTGCAAATTCGATAAAAATTCTGATGATTTTAGGTTAAAGTTTTCGTTAAATCAATGCTCTTTTAAACATACTTCATTTTGTTCCCCTTTATCGTCTTGGTGGTTTTGTATATTCAAAAAACTTATAAAGCCAAAAGCACAATTATTGTATGTTGACTGATGTATAGATGAAAATGAACTGACCACTGTTGTCTTGGCCTTTGCATCCTGGATCGTGCTGAGGAGTCCCGGAGTCAGAGAGAGACAGTGCCGGGCTACGGGCCTCACTGTCCGTTAGAAGGTTAAAATCCATAACCTCGACCGCCAGGCTCTGTGAACAGCACAGCATCATATTTACATGAATGACAATTCATCTCAACGATAGCCAACATCATACACACAAGCTAAAAGCCAAGGGGAAAAAACTCACACATAAGACTATTGTTTACTTAGGTTCACTGTGACATTTTATAGTGAGGAAACCGAGTCGGACACAAATTTTCGTTTTTAAATACATTTAAAAAAAATGAAAGGTATTATTTAAGAAAATGTAATATTTCAGGATTGAGCGTTGTTATTTAGGAATGTAAAAAATAAATGGTCAGAAGAAAAGCAGTTCCACGTTAAACCTTATTTTAGACAAAAGGTAAAAATAAAATCTAAATACAAACCAGACACGTTGTCTTCCTGTTTTTAAAAACATTTGCTATTTAAAATAAACAGCGGACTATTCTTTTTAGTAATATTGTTAGCCTATTTTTTTGTTTTTTGCTAGATAGGGAAAGAGATCACAAGAAACAGATTAGACAAATTAATCCAAAACCTAAGTAAACTGAAGCTAGAAAATGACTGAAGAAATCCGAACAACTAGATACATTATATCAAATGCGCAATAAGACATGAAAATGAACTTTATTTGCATGGATGCATCATATCAAATCAGATGTAATGAAGGCCGCCGCATTTGCTTTGTGTTGCAAATCTCCAGAATGTCAGGTAAGGTTCATTCGTTGACTACTGTAGTCGATTTCATCAAAGCCATGTAGCACTCAAAGTTAAAAATTACGTGAACCAAACAGCCTTAAACAAAACCCTCGTAACAGGGCCTAGAATAACAGCTCGCTTACTTATATAACTGCAGTTAATTCCCTAGAGATATGAGAATTACTCGATTCAATTACTCTCTGACTGCGTGTTGGATTTGGTGAAACTAGCTTAAGCGTTAAAGGAGACATGAGTTCATCAAACTGTGCTAAAAAAACAGGGCCGAAGAGAGTTTACAGAACTGAACGCTAACAGTGTCAAGCTACTCCACGTGTGATTTGTTCCTCTTGTTTATACGCTGTTGGATTTCAGCTCCCTTGACGAATTCATAAATTGTTAAAGGTGTGAAGGTTTGACCCATATAACCTTGTGGCTTAAACAGGATTTAATTTCAAAAAAAGATTTTACGTTTGAATTTCCACCACAGAACTCTTAATATTCCCTCATCGAATTATTTTTTTAAATAAGCTTTCATATTAGCCTCCTAAAAATGATAAAATAACACGCACTTTTAAACTTCGGCAGTAACCTTCCAATATCAATCACCTAAATATATTTCAAGGAGGACATGTTCTTATACGGTCTGTCAGATGGGTCTTACACAAATATATTTATGATAGTCTATATACGTAATTTATGTCATACATTGGAAAAAAAACCGTTCCTTAGTCCATAGTGGTTTTAGAATCACAAATGTACTTCGTAAAACGTTGCAGGCTAAATTAACGAGATTCCCAAATTACTTGTAATTTCTGCAATTTAAATGTATTGTTTTTTCTTTTTTTTCGCTTTATGTGACAAACTGACATAAAATAAACGATACTGGCGGATTTTCTTATTACAAACTAGTGAAGGCTCAATCCGAGAATACCTGTGTCGATAAAAAAAATCTGCACACTGTCCACGTCATTGATAGGCCCGAATTTACATAACAGTGGAACAGGTCTTTTGTAAGCATAACTAAGTTCAGTATTACACAGCCTCGATGTTGATATTGATCTCACAAACATTAATGTGACCCTGCAATAGATTTACACTCTTTATTATTAGATAAGATTATCTCATTATGTCTTCATCGCTCACTTTATTCCAGGTTCAAAACTGCTACACTATATAAATGTGTAGGGTAGCCATATTCCTGAGGATATTGGCGAACATTTTAGTCATTGTTCAGCCTTTTGTGGCCTGACAACACCCATAACGAAGCGTATTTCTACTTAATTACGAGCTATCTACGAGCTGATTTGCGAATCAGACTTTGCTCTGTTGTACAATAACTTGTGCGTTGATCTTAAGAGTGTGATTTGCATTTTCATATATGGAAGCAATGTCTACAATGCGTTACGTGCTTTACGAACGAGTCTGTGGTGAAGACCGTTTCCATCATTATTTAATTGTACTCAATATTAACAATAGTGCGTCATTAGTCAATCCATATTAAATACCTGAATAACTGTTAGTCAGTGGAACATTACAAAGACTAAAATACAATAAAAAATATATTCACCACATTAAGAACTGAAATACCAGAGGATAATTATTCAATGTACAATCGTTCTTTCTTTCTTTCTTTCTTTTTTCTTTCTTTCTTTCTTTCTTATATAAAATACATCTAATGTACAAAGGTATGGATTCCTCCATCTATTTGAAGAAAACAGAGTTCAATAACAGACAGTGATTCTAGCAAAAAATCAGTATTCATGAGCTGATGGACCCTCGGGGTGTAGATAAAGACATTGATGATAAAAACAGAATAAATATATATAAAATATATATACAAATAAATATTAATATGACTGATTTAGAATGCTTACAGCCAAAACATTCAAATCAAATGTCTAGTAGGTTTATTTTAGGGCCTCTAAATCACATTTCTCATCATGCCACCAAATCACATAACTTATTTCCAGAGTCTTTTTACATGGTAACATATAATGCAATTGGAATATGCCACGTGTTATCTAAATCAAAATTATACAAAATAAAAACAGGCTCTAAATACAGTCACATTCTAACACAAATTGTCATGTGTTTATGAAGAATGCTGTTAAGTGATGTAAACAGAACACAAACATACATAGGCCCATGATAACGACTCCTTAAGAAAAACATTTGAATAACAAATACATGCTTTGCCAAAGCAGGGTATTCAGTTAAATTATAATGTTTTGTTTCAGTTTGCACAGGACAGCATGCTATTTCATTTTACAGATTCTTGTGATATGCTGTCTGTAATTACTTAATGCAATTCATTCATATTCCTCACATACATGTTTGTAACATACCTTCTAAATGCTATTTATCCAGGCAAATTCTTATATAAACACCACACATTAATGTAGTTGACATTCTAATCTATAAGGTCAGGGTGTAAATTCAATATACAGTAAATACTCTAAAATCATATCTCTTGGTAATATAATAATCAATACAATTAACTTGCTACCTAAATGCAGCTGGTTTGTGGAGTGAGAATGCAGAATTACAATCAGAATTATAATCAGAACACATACCCAGAGTGACTTTGATAAATGGTTAGCTTTCAGGCAGGCTAATTGTGTTCATCAGCACATATATGACATTGTCTAGTTATTTCACTCCTAGTGGCGAAGGTCCCTCCCCCAGGAAGTTTGACACTATTACATTTCAAACTCTATCAATGGTCCTCCAAGGATTGCAGGTTAACAAGAGTGATCAAAGACCCCATACATATGTCACTGATGCATTTATAGATTATCCACAGATTTTCTAAAAAATAAAAAACTGAGAGCCCAAAAGAGAAAGTGACCAGGTTTGTCTGACCTTGGTTTATGCCATGGTTATGTATTTCTTATGTAACCAATGGTGACAACACCAAAAGGACCTTAATAATGGATTTGTTCATTATTAAAGGTGTTAAAATGCTAAAATGGACTACATAACTAAAACTAATTTTGAGGTTATAATAACAGTTACATAACAATAATAAAAAAGATGTTCGTTTGGAGGTTAGCAAGAACAAAGAGAGATATGCTATTTCTAAGGAGCCTGCGTGGTAGGTATTTAGTATAGGACCCGTTTGTGTGTTTATTTGAATTATTGACATATTTCTGAGAATTTGGCCCAAGGCTTGTTTGGCTTAAACTTTGTCTCTCCTCAGTGGCACAAAATATGTGTTTATGTCATTTGGAAAATAGTAAATTGTACGCTTTCTTTAAGATTCATATATGAGATTTATATATGATTCGGTGCATATGGCTAGGGAAATGCAGGCCCAGTGTTGGGGCAGTGTATATACTCGATATTGAACTCATTAAAAATATATATGGAATTGAAGAAGAGATAATAGAGATAAAATACTCTCGTTATTCAAAAAAATTGGTGGTCCATCTGTTGGTTTGACAGAGGCAGACAGCATATATTTCCACGGACTGCTGCATTATCTTAGGAATTATTCATAAACGCGTTTAGAATTAATTCCTTGGATTAAGAGTTGATTAAGATGTGTGTCACTTTGCTGTCTGAGAACTTATTAAGGAGCCACTCGAGCCGGCGGCAGATGGAATTTCTACCCAATGTTTGTAGATGTTAATTTCTCCCCTACTAACACCCATTTGCATTTGCGTGTGTATGTCGAAGCGCGGCTTTTTCTACTCGCACATCTCCAAATATCTGTGTACTAAGAGATGCTCATCTCAGAAAAAGATCGGTCATGTTTATTCGATTACACAGTATGCACGCAGTATTAATTGCTCAGCCGGGATACGAATGCTTTCAAAAATGTTAAATTCACATGCCTAAAATTCTAGAGAGGTGCCGGTAAGCAAAATGTGAGGAGAATTTGCACAATTTAAATGTATGTCTGAAGCGCAGACTTGTATTGTGTTTGTATATGAGACATAAAACATGACCAAACACAACAGCGTCATGCACTGTTTTGTTTATGTGGTTTAACCACACATTTTATTAACTATTTTATTTTAGCGATGTATAGCGTTATTTTTTTAAACTTTTTTGGCATAAAGCATTAACCGTAAAAACTAATATTTAAATACTGAAAAAGACTAAATAAAAGATTAATAAAAACATTTTAATGTTGTTGTTTTATATATTTTGATACATTTTGATAAACAGGTGTGATTGACTTTGTTTTTATTTTGCACTTACAATTACACCTACAATTGGCCATAATCATTAGCAGAACATTTAAGTAATAAAAATTAAATATGTTATGAATGAATACATTTTTGCAAGTGATTGTTCTATATGTAGGCTAAATTATATTAAACGAATTGGTTTACCGTAATGTTTTTTGAACGAAATTGATTTTGCACAGAAAATAGTTGAGCTAGATGAGCGCGGATGTACAGCAGGACAAAAAGGAGTATAATTTTTCTTACGGGTCTCCTACGGCTTTGGAGCACCTGCCACCTATCAATTTTGGTATATCAAACTGTTGTTTTTATTTAGTTAACGAACATTTTTTATAAAACTGCGATTATATGTTTTAAAACAGCGGTTTTATTTGGACAGTGCTGTTTTTGTAATGTACATGAAATATGTTACTTTAAATATATACATTAAATACAGTTGTCATAGGCCTATTGCCGTACACAGATTAAAACCATTAATAGGACGAGACAACTAAAGTTTAACTAAACGCATATAATATAAATTCACACATAAATTGTACAAATAAATTAATTAGCCCTCATACAGTTTAATTAGCCCTGATGATCCACTATATCCTAAATCCTTCCACATATATAAATATATAAATCCTTCCACATATAGAAAACCACTATATAAATCCTTCTACATGCCAGCTTTTTTATTTATATTTATATTGTTAAAAGGTTTCACAAGAAAGTATTTAAGCAAGGTTTGTTATATGGTCAAAAATATAGCCTACAGATTTGCTGTAAATTGTATACGCTAAACTGATCCATACATCCTTGGATCAAAAAATGACTTGGTCAGTGTGAACAAGTTTAAAATACCCTCTGATTGCCTTATCTTATTTGAAAATATTCTAGTAAATTGATTAGATTCAATCAAACCTAATGTGCTAATAATATAAGAGTAAACCTATAGATGTGATATTTCATATTGTAGCCTATTGGTAGTAACGCTGTAGCCTATAAACATTGGCACTAAAGTTTGTACATTTCTGCCCAGTCGGACATCATCACATCAACTTTAGCACAATGATAAGTGACGATGTTTATCTCGTCTCAGTTGCCTAATGTTCTCTGCTTATATTAAATCGCACAGCAGTTGACAATCAAAATTTATCTTAATGAGTACTGCAGGCACTAATCATCACTGTCTAACACTACACGTTTGCATTAACGTATGTTTGTCAGATTGCTCGATCGCATCCCATATCATCCCCACAGTGTTTTTTAAATCTTCTACTCACATAAAATCCCGGTCTAGCGGAGGTAATCCTTGAAAAATATACAACTTTGTCGTGGGTTAGCTGCTTTTCTGAAACGATGCAGTCGTCATGTAGGAAGTTCCTTACTTGTGAGCAAGCGAAAAGACAGTTTTCCCTTTCTCTCGGTGTTGTCTGTCATAAGTTTTCGCGTAGAGTGAAGGCTTGATCCCCATGCAGATGGGACTGACTTTATGCTAAATACCTTGTACGACAGGTCCGCAGCAGAAAGGAATGCCCACCCCTAGCGCTCTCTCTCTCTCTCTCTCTCTCTCCCACGCTCTCTCACTTGAGCTGCATGCTGCATACACAGACCCATAATCAAGACTACAGTCAATCACGCTGATTTTACCTGCACAGCTTCTCCGAAATCTTGTTAAGACACGACAATTCACTGTATTCATAGGCTAGGCTACATAATCCAGAAACTGCCCATTTCTTTCTGCTTATGCAGTTAATAGGATACAGAATGTTTGTCTTGTCAAATAATTCTTTCCTATAAAATTTGGGCTAAAATAAACTGTACTGGAGTGTATATGATTCTCTTTTGTGGCCATTACACTAGCAGTGCATTAGTACTTTGGATTGTCTCATATTGAATTCGTATTTTGTTAATTTGCCTTCACCATGTAAAATGTTGAGTTAGTTCTCAAACAATTAGATAGTTACCAAACAAATTAAACCAGGCACCCCTGTCTCACCAGGTGCTGCTCCAGGCAAGAATTGTAAAGAGATAGGTCTACGTATAGGTTCAATTAACGTAATATCCTATTTCCAGTCAACAATACTGCCCTCCTTGGGCAACAAGTCTTCTGTCGTCTCTTGTTAAACGTGGATATAACTTTCTTGGACTTAAAAGATTCGACCTTTATAAAAAATGAACAGACAAAAAATAAGGCTGTTAATCCGTGGTTTTATGTTATTCTTGTTACCAAACACACCAGTAATTCCCGAGGATCAAAGGACGCTGTAATGGTTTGTAAGACCATGCAAATACTTTTTCAATTGGTTTGCATTGCTGCAGCAAGTTTCAGTATTGGCCTGTATTGTTGTTTCTGTCAGAATCTTCAAACGGGCACCAAAACCGTTAGATCAATTCAGGGAATCTGACAATACTTTGTATTAATTTTCTTTATGAAACTGCATTAAAGGGTGAGTACTCTTGACAGGAGCCTATGGGCATACACTGCATACACATCAACAGAGGACAGCCCTCAGTTTAGTCGCCGGTAAAATTCAACCAACCATGATTGTATACGTATCAGCTGAAGCCCCGCCCAACTTCGACGGTAATACAGTTGATCTTGTGAAAAAATATTTGTAGCGACTTCACCGTAAATAAATACGTAAAATATATTCTTTCTTAAGGTAAATTAACTATGTGTGTTATTTCAATGTAAATAAAAAATCTCTATAAAACACACTGGACATAAGGCTCTAGAGCTAAAAGCCCATTGGGTGAAAAAGCTGCCAGTTGACAAGCAATATCAAGGTTGTGTGCGCCTGCATCATTTCCACGTCAGTAAGTTTGCCTGTGGAGATCACCCACCAGTGACAGAATATCAATCTGATTACCTGCTATTACAGACAAACAACAGGGCATGACAGCACTACGTGGAACTGTCTAAAATGTAAGCCTTCATTTACCTCAATTATTGCGGCGTTATTCTTTATCTGAACGCTGTACTCATTGATTTGTCACTTTGGCAGCCTGCTAAGCTAGTAAGCTAAATGAGTGGAAATAGAGCTGAACGCCATTTTGGATTCGCTGTCTCAAAAACAACACTAGTGTTTCAGTTTATTTTCTGTTTTGACAGCCGCAAGCACGCAAAATACACTTATAAGAGACAACAAGAGGGACATGACGACTAATTTCTTACGTTTATCAATATAGTTTAGCAGCGAAAGTCAGTATGACAAACAGCTTGCTAGCTTGTTGACAGGTTGATTGCTTGTTTCAGTTGTGTTTGTTTATACATAAATCGTTTGGTTTCCTCAATCATAGTCACTTTCGGATAGCAGATGCTTTAATTGAACTGTATACGTCTCTAAAATGATCTGTTTTGCATTTGAGAATCAGTGGTAGCTGTCAGAGACTAGTAAGATATGCTATCCTGCTTGGCCTACTAATATATACAACATTAATTAATTCATACTCATCAACCATTGTGCAACAATTGTGGTAGATTAGTAGGGCTCTGGATACACTGTCTGTAACCAGAGGCTGATCACATTGTTTATGACGTTGGGGTGAATCGATGATATAAGATATTTTTATTAGCATCATGATATTTGCTGGTAGTACGTGGCTGTAAACTTTCATAATTAGGCCCTCTAAGACTGTAGTTGAAAGACCTTATATGACATAGACAAAACCTTACAACAAATATTGATGTTTAGAAAGGATGTTTAAATGCACCTTTGACTCCAGAGCCTGTATTTGATTATCAAGAGTATTATTATGTGTAGCTGTAAAGAGAGACAGAGAGAGACAGAGAGAGAGAGAGATCTAGAGATGCTTTGGATGCAGCCTAGTGTACCAGACAATAAACACAATGTAAAAAGCAGATGTAAGATGTGTTCCTGCTCATGTATACCAAAGTACTGCCTATATTTATTGTTTTTCTTCAAATTGAATGTATTCATGTTACACTTAAGATGCTTAACAGTATCAGCTGGTGTAAGATGGACATCTTATTTTAATTTTTAATCTTGCATTTATTAATAGCCAGTGTGGTTTGGCATGTAACATATGTATGATTACAAGGGTGATATCCTTGTACATAGTTTTGTTTCTATGTAATGCCAACTAAGCATGATATAGTGTTATAAGTTATAAAAACAGTGTTCTCAATCCTGTTCCTGGAGGCACACCAACAGTACACATTTTAAATGTCCCTCTAAGCAAACGCATGTGATTCAGATCATCAGCTTGATTGTAGTGTACCTCAAGATCCAAACTGGGTGTGTCAGATAAAAAGACATCTTAAATGTGTAATAGTTATGTGCTTCTAGGAACAGGGTGGGAAACATTGATGAAGGTCAATGTACACATTACTTTGTCATGCAACAGGATTGCTGTTTGTTGTTACACTTAATTGTGTAATTGCATGTGTCTATTTGCACTCTAGATTTACAATGGTGGACAAGAATATATACATTGTTCAAGGGGAGATTGCTATTGTTGTTGCTGCTATCAAGAGGAACTCTAGATGGAGTACCCATACTCCTTTGGTAAGCTGCACAGTCTAGTTTTTAAAAAATAGCATAGTAAATACTTTTATACTGCAAATCATTACATTTTCCTATGATGTCTCATGACAGGTATATGATTATATTTACTTTGGGCTTAGAATCAGTCTGTCGGTTGTCGGTTTAAAATATCAGGTCACATTCAGTAGCCTTAAAATTCCCATGATTCCTAATTTTTAATATAAACAAAATAAAAATGAAAAGGAGGTCATACTGATAACATAATTTTTCTTACAGGATGAAGAACAGGACCCACTACTCAACAGCTTCAGTAATTTGAAAGATATTCTCAATAACATAAAAGGTTAGGCATCATTTTATTTAGGATTGGACTAGATAAATTCAAAACATAGTTATTGAACAGTGTGTCTGGACATTTTTCTAGTTGGGTGCATTTAGTTAGCCACTTAGTTCTGTAATCACAGCTGTCAAAAACGCCTTTTTGTTTACTTATGTTTATTCTAGTAATGCAGATTTGCTTGATAATATTTTGTTTGTCTTTCACACAAACAAAATATTAAATCATCAAATAAGTGATTTTTTTTGCATTCACTCATGGCACCATTTCATCTTTTCCTTCATTTAAGGCTTTATTTGAACAAATCATGTCAGGTGGGACCAAACTAAACAGACTCATTTAGAATTCGCAAAAGTGCTTCTTTCCTGCTACAGAATGAAAGCGTGTTTAACCAGGTGTATGCTAAATTTCCTCAGAGGAAAGGGATGGCCTTTTCAAATCAGTCAATATTATCTTTCTCAATGTCTTACTATTGGGTGTTTATGCCACCTCGTAATTTTTGGGGTCCCATGGAAACTATGTCAGTGTTTGTTCATTTAGTTATCCAAATGCCTCTTAATGAATTGGACTGCAAAGGTAAATGTTATGCTGTGTTGTGCAATTGTTCCTCTGTTCAAAAAGAAATGAAAATTTTCTCTTCCTTTGATTCTTCTGGTTATGAAAGGGTATAGTAATGTTATCAACAATCACAAGCTGTTCTTGAATTAAAATAGAATTATTTTAATCCCCGTATTTGTCCTTATGAGTACTAAAATAATTGTAGAAATTCTTATTATGACAGCAGGCCTGTAAAAGCAACATACATGTAGAAGAAACTTGGGACCTTTCCCAGAATTTTAGTAATGCATAAAATCCTTACTGAGAGTGCATCCACAATAGTGACATAGCTTGTTTATAAAACGACACAAATTTTACAGACTTGTTAAGTTTTTATAACTTTAAGCATGACGTCTCATTAAAACAAGTCAAAGCTCTTTTCAGGTAAGAGAGGTTAGTAGAGATCTCATCATCTCTATTAACTTGACTTCCCTCAAGTCACTAAATGTCCTGCTCAGCATGCCTGGGCCGATTCATCATTGTGAATTTCTGTGTGGGTATTAATGGAGGGGTGTGAGTTGATGAGATGTGCAACAGCTTTCTGCTCTGTCTGCATGTCGCCATGCCTCTGTAATGGAAGCTGTGGATGGGGAGTCCTCTCTCTGGAGAATAGTGCTGTTCTCAGATGGACAGGAGCACCTGTGTCTGGACCCAGGGAGAAATCTGCCAACTCCCTCTCTGAACCACAGCAAAGACCTTGTTAGTTCTCTTGCACTGTGGAACAAGTGTTGGGTTTCATTCACCTACTTCATAGTCTCTCATTAATGATGTTAGCTTGTTCTGTAAGCCCGGCTAGGACGCAAAAACCATCAATCAAGATATTTCTGGAAATACGTATAGAACATGTTCATTCAGTTTTGTTGATTAGATTGTAATTGATGATGTCTAGCCCTGGTGTTTGTATTGTACACAAACATATTTTGTTCTACAGCATCTGATATTTAGGTATTTTCTTAAGTCATCTTGACCTTCAGCCATGGCTATAGGTTTTGTTTGCGCTTTGAAAAAACTAGTCAAATAATCAGCCCAAGCCTCATGGATTGTCTTGCTTTACTGATTTTTTTGGCTGCCCTACACCTACTAGTGCCTGGTTGGTGGTGCATATATATATTGCTCATTTAGTTTGCAAGAATCTCTCAGATTGATAGAATGGATTGGAACAGGTCGAAATGTGTTGGTTGTGTTATGTTGTTGGTGGTTTTGAATCAGCATATTAATAATTCAAAAATATATATATTTTTGTATATCTCTTAAATAGTGTTGGGTGGGCTTTAGTTGGCCAGCTGTTGTTTTAACTAAAGCCTTGTAATTCCATTTGCATTGTGGCCATTTTATCATAGCCAACAACAAAAGCTTCCGTCAAAGGAAATGTGGATTAGCCCCAGAGGTTTACTGGCCACTTTCTCTGGCTTGATAAAGGTTTCATTCTCTTTTCTCTGCACCAGACATTTGATTGGCAGGAACATGTGTCATATGGCGGCAGAATGCAGCTGGAAGTACATCATCTGCAGTTTTGGTTGAGTAAATATAGCAGGGAGTCTTGTCGAACCAAGAGATAGATTGTTCTGGGAAAGGAAATGTTGTCTCCCCTTTACATCAAATTAAAAAAAGGTTATTCTCTTGAATTTTTGTATTTCTATTCTAGTACCTCAGAAACATCTGTTGCCATTTTTGCAAACCCCACCTTCACACACGCATGCACAAGCTGCACCTGATGCAAGCAATGCGTGGTAGGCCAGTTTCAGAAACGGACTGTGAATTTTTTTTCCACAAATTTGCAACTAGATTTGCATACTGAGAAGTATATTTTACTTCCACAAATTTAGAACTGGGTTTGCATATTGGCAAAAGTATTTACTCATTGTTTGAAGTAGCAGATTACATTGCAACCACATTCTGTTTTAAGAAATATTTAGCTTATGGTAAAATATACCACATATACATATTTTATTTTTTATGATAAAATTGATTTTTATTCAGCATTACTAGCTAAATAAATTAAGTAATTAAGTAAGCCCACAAATAATGGGTGATAAGCTTTAATGATGGTTGTTCATAGTCTGAAATCTGCTTAAATTTCTGCAGGCATAGATACTATTTAGGCCTGAAGTTCATCATTTTCTCCACTAAAAGTTTTAATAAAAAAAAAAACACTTCTGGTTGCCTCTATAACTATTACATTAATATATAATATTTATGTTTTGCCAATTTCTAGAACCAGTTGACAACAAAAACCTCTCAGAGATGTTCTTGTTAATCCTGAACCCCAATGAAAATACCAACAGGCAGCTTGGGGTGACAAATGGAAGTCAGTTTGTTCGTGGGTTGTATTTTTTTCCTGCTTCAGCTTTTAGAGTTTCTGTTTTTTAAATCCATAAATACATTGGGTTTTGGTGGCATCAGAGAATTGAGATCTTTAAGCCTTGTGTCTAGCTTGGTGTATGACTATTTTATAGAGCTATTGGTTTTGTTAGAGAGATTTTCTAGATGTGAAATGTGTGTATTTAGACTGAGAACTAGGATTCAGTGGTCAAGTAAATCCCTGGATAGTTGTGATCGCTTTACAACAAATGTTGTACCATAGGGGCAATAGGTAAAGGAATAGAAGGGATGCTCTGAATGAAGATGTCTTACCTGCTCACAATATACACTTTTTATACAGTATGAGCCCCAGCCTTAGTCCTTTAAAGCTTTCAGTCTTCTTGCACCCCTCCCCCCTAGCATCAGAGGTCAGGTTTTTGACAAGTCTACAGAGGAAGAAGACAGACTAAATCCTCTCATTTTTATTCATACAAATGCAGGTGTCAAGACGACACCCAGTAGTGACAACACTCTTTTACCCTGTATACATAGCCTTTCCTCTGATACATGTACACATACATACACACACACGCACATATATAGTGCGCATATGTCCACACAGTCATTGCCATTATATGTCTGTTACTTGTTTGCTCAATGTAAATGGAGAAATTGCAAATTAATGGTTACTTTTATCTGAAATAAAGTAGATTTCTTGTGCATTTGGTTTTGTTTTGTTGTGGTCAGAATAGGTAGCTGAATTATTTAATAAGACATTGATCTTGTTGTAACTAAATCTCAACAACATGTCTGCATTAAGAGAAGAGAAAAAGAGTCTTTAGATTGTCATGTTTTATTGAGATTCATTCTTGTAGTTTCCTCTTGTGAATGTGAAGTGTACTAGAGTTTAAGGTCAAGTGTGAGCATGCTTCCAGCTGTGCCTGTGTGCTGCTGTCCCATCAAGGGTTTCTCCCGCGGCATGTGGGAATATCCTGCTCTCTTGAGGCCCTGTGGACCCTTCTGCCATTTGATATCTGCATGTGTATCATACCCAAATGAACAGCAAGAATATCCTCTGGTCAACACTGGGAAAAGAGCAGTCATAACTCACATGGGACTGCCACATATGTAAAAATGTTTACTTATGATGGCATGTGCAGCATAGAAATCTCCCTTTGTGATTAAACAACTATGGACGATGAACAGTAAAATACTTTTTTAATGTTATGTATCGACTTTGTTTCAAAAATCAAGTCTACAAGCAAAAAAAACAACCAAAACACACATGGGGGTCAGCCAATCATGTCCTTGGTAACATCAACTGAGACCGCAAACAAATAGTAAGTAGAGCTTTCTCAATATTGAATGTGATGATTGCTCCTACAGGGACATCACTTAACGTTTCAGATTACAGAATAATACGGAAGGAATGTGAGGTTCTGCTTGACAAACTGATCTTGCATGGCCCATATTTTTATTTATGTGTACTGATCAGTTTTTGTGGCCATTCAATCATGTTACGGATGTAAACATTTTATTTATATAGCACTTTTCCACAAGCTCAAAGGAAGCATTAAAGAAAACATTACAAAATAAACACTGATCACCAGGTACAACTTACTGAAAATACATTTTAAACAGGTATGTTTTAGCCGAGACTTGAAAATGGATAGTAAATTAACAGTCAAGAGGTATAATGAAGAGCATAGGGTAGTTAGTTTTATAGTTTGTGAGCAGTTACACAAAATGCTCTTCCACCTACAGTAGACAGTCAAAATCTAGGATTGGACAAAAGGCCAAGCTCAGGTGATGTAGTAAACAGAGTGGCAGGTATTTAGTTAAAGCTGTAAATAAAGCCAAACTACTGTAGCGATAGACTGTTATAGACTGACTGTGTTTTGTCTTGGATCCTATAAAGTAACAACAGTAATTCATCACTCAAGCGCTTGTGTTCTTATAGTCATCTCGCCATATAGTGATATATATATACATATACAAACTGTTATCGCTAACGTTTTATGCTAAGCCGAAGGTTTAAAAGTTGAATAGCCCACAATGTGAACGTCAAAGAGATGAGATAGGAGCCTAACCTGTTGAATAGCGAGAGTTTCACTGGAAGGAATTTACAACTGCTGTCCCCTGACGAGAAGGGCCTCCTTCCATTACACCAAATCTGGCATCCTGGGTTTCCATCACAAAACAATTGTCAACTGTCTCCAAGTTGTCCTTGTAGCATTCATCTGCCTGTCTTAATGAGATATGAAAGAGCAGGATGCACCACTTGCTAATGCTTTGACCTTGCAACTGATCCAACGTGTAGTTGATTTCTGGGAATTGTAGATGAACAAAAGTAGTTGTTCCTGTAAAAATTAAATAAAAGTTAGATTGCCCCCAATTGTTTACTTTAAAATGTAAAATGGTTTTTGTGTATATATGTGCGCTTCAGCTAGTTTTTTACAAGTGTTAAGCATTGGTGTCCCATGCTAAAAGCCTTTGTAAACATTGTTGACAAATTGACATCTAAAATTATGTCATAATCATTCCCAATATTAATGATACCTTTTTTGTACGATTGTGTATGGGTTAGTATAGTTGTAAATCGAAATGTTTCAAAGTTGAGAAATGTTGGCAACTATTTTTATATATCATTGCTCTATTTGGGAAGTCTTGGTCATCGTAGTGTCTTGCAGTGCAGTTGTTTTTGTTGGTGTGTTGAAGTGTTACTTTCGCACTTGAAATCCAGGGTACATGCTTCATATGTAAGTCATCTGTCCCTGTGGTAAGTTTAACACCTCGCAGGATTGTACTGGTGTCACTTGGGGTGGCAGCGTGCTCATCAGGGCCTCTGTCACGCTGCGATAAAATGCACCATTAGTCATGATGATGAATGCTTGTCTCCTCTTTGCCAAGCAGCCACCCAGTGCTAGTTAGTAGCTGTAAATCTGGCCAGTTAACAGTGCTCTAACCGGGAAGTGACAGTCGAGGCTTAGGTCTGGTGTTAGGTGGGGATGCAACTGTTGTCCTGCTTCAGAGCCTCTCAACAGTGTTCTGAGTGCATTGCAGGGGCAAAACTATTAATCATTCTATAGACTGTGAAAGTCTCGTAGGTTGAGTATGTGTGGATGGTGGACCTGGAGGTCAGAGGTGTCGGGATGGGGGGGTATACTGACACGTACAGAGGGCGAGAGCATGGGACATGACATGCCGACTGACCTAATCCGGCACGTCCATCCCCCTGAACAAAAGCATCTAACCTCAACAACTTCTGGAAAGCTTTAAAAGGCGTGTGAGCTGCAAGGTTATATGCACCAAAAAAGTGAAATTTACTAAAAATTTTCCACTGTGGGTCTTTGTGATGTTTCAAGTTAAAGTAGTAGTAGTAGCCTTTATTTGTCACGTACACTTTTACATGCAGTGAAATAGGACCCCTCCGACCATACACAAATAAAATCTCGGTTTTGTCTATGCTTAGTTTGTAAAGGAAAAGGTTTTGGATAATATCTTTCATTAGGCTAAATGAATGTGTAAATAAGGTTGTTTTCCCAGCAAGGACAGGCCAAAATTCCCAAATCTATAAATTCAAAAACACTGCTGAGATGAGCTTAGCAGTTTGTGTGTGCGTGAAGTACTCCATTTTTATTTTAGATGGTTATGTTGCATGTTATTGACACTACTACTACTACTACTAATATTGTTATTATTATTATAATACCAAATTTTCCATTCAAAATGTAGGCATATAAGTAAGGGGTCCATGAAATAAAGGATCGCTTCTTAAGCATTATGTAAGTGTAAAAACAGTTTCTCCTTATACAGCATAGAAGTGTGCACAACAGGAGAAACAGATAGTACATAACAATATGGTCACATGCTTAATGTATAGTAATGAGCTTCACATATGTTCTTTGCTTTTCAAAGACAATATCTGCTTGAAGGAAGATGGTGATTAGTAGTATTATTGTTTACATATAATCATTTTTGGTTATCCATTTGTCTAATTTAATTGATAGCCCATGCTTCCTTCTGAATGTACAGTGCTGGGCCCTGAGGAAAAATTTATTTGTATTTGAGGCTCGCAAAGCAGTCAGGCTCTTCTGTGGAGAGTGGGGAAGACATGCTAATTGACTCAAGTTACACTGGCAGCTTTTGTTGTGAGGTCTGCAGTAATCCCTCATCGGTACAGCAGATGATGATTAGCAAACAAGGCTGCTTAATTACTTTCTGCCTTCTGAATTAATATTGCTCCCATGTAAACACAAGTTCTGCTGATTTAAAAGCAGTATTTAAATGCAGTATATCCTTCAGACCAGCTTTAAGGCATGAGAAGATCATGTGCAAAGGGTTTTCTAATGTAAGATGGTGTATCTTATGTACCTTGTTGAATCTCGCATGTTTGATCATGTCAGGGAAGGACAGATATCTCTAAAATGGCTGATTGAGCAAGCAAGCAATATAATTCCAACCAACTATTAAATCTGACATTAACTGTACCATAAGTTGTTTTCTAAGCTCAAATTGCGCTATAAAAAGCAGTTTTTCCAGGCAGGTTCAGCTGGTGCACATGCACAAAGGCTGTCAAGTACCTTGTGATACTCTGTACAGAGCCCCTCTCTGAAATAATTGATTTTGAGGTGAAATGTAACCCAGACATGTTCTTCACGTTTCTTAATATTCATTCAAATATCCTGATAAAGCATGACAGTTTATTTCTTGTGCATCTTTACACGTTTAATAGAATTATAACTGATTGCTGACTGTCAAATTTGATTAAGAATCATTTTAAAAGATCTTATTCTGCAGCTCTGTTTTCTATATGTGGGATGTCAGCCATAATCAGCTAAAGGGTTGAGAGTTTTTGTGCAGCTCTGTTGGACTGTACTTTAATGTCCTGTTAAGCATATTCATATGAGGTGGTAATTGGCCCAGGGTTGGGAGATTTGTGGTAGATGCCTGCACACATATTTACTGTAGAAGGAGAGACCATTGGTCCCAAATAACTCCGCACTGAGAGCTGAGGACGTTCATGAAGCAGGGGTATTAAGGTGGGTTTTGGCCAGTTTCAACACCTCTGCCTTCATCCCTGATCTCTGATGAGGGTCCACTCTAAAAACAACCCACAGCATAGAGCGGTGACATGTTGATGGGACAGTCTGCCTTTCCAGGATTGACAAAATGACCAGGTATCTGCAGTTTTTGGAAGCGCCAAGTGATGGCTTCCAATGTGCTATGTTTAAAGCAACACAAGGCTGGGGTAAATTTAGCAATGGGTGAGTGCCTCAATTGTCTTTTCTCTGGGTTGTTTTGATGTCTCCTACCCGCAGTGTTTCTCATCTGATCAATCCTTTTGAAGAAAGCCAGTTAGCATTCCTGTCATAACACAGAAGGTCCAGTTGATTTGTTTTTGTATCCTCCTGAATCCCTCTAACCCAGTAACATGCCAAGTTAAGACTAAGAATTATACTGTCCCTGAATATCTCGCTATAGAAAATAAGACAGATTTTCTTAATGCAAAATGTTTTTTTGACTTCGTCACAGTCAAGTTTATCAGTCAATTTCATTAAGTAACCAATCACACTGTCAGTAACCCATTAGCCTGTTTTCAGTTAGCACTTGTTCTGCTTCACTGTAACACCGTAACACCAAATCTTACTAAATCAGTAGAAAAACTTGTTTACATTTAAACAAGGATACAGTAACACAAAGACCATCCGGTTACTTATAGGTGTAATTATTATAGGTGTAGTGAGATCAGATCTTGTCTTTGCTGACTGCATCTGGTCAGGGTGAAGCTAAGCATAATCATTGCAATGCCAGAAGAGGAAAGGTGTATGATAATGGTGTCAGATTTCTTTCAGGACAAAGGCTTAACCTAATGTTAGAAGGAGAGTACAGATTACTTTGACTTTTTACAATGAAGAGACTTGCAGTGTTGAGATGCTTGTCTTTTTACAGGGCTGTCAGGCTAGAGAAATCAAAGCGCATAGCAGACTAGCAGTAGACTAAGCCCTGGTAGAGGGGGAATGGTCTGGGATGGGGGGGTTTGCAGAAATAAGGGCCAATATTAGTATTTCACAGGCAGCGCCTTGCTTGTGTGGCGTTCAGATCTTAAGCCTAGGGCGTCCCTGTGTGAATCCCAGACTGCCTTTATGGACTGAGCTAATAAACCTTTCCACACACACGCGCACACACACACCCCGAACACAGCTGCTTGTTATTTCATGCCCCATAAGGACCCTGTGACCACGAACATTCTAATACACATATCTAATTAAATAGGTATTGGTGTGTGCATTCATGTCCAACTGTCTTGTTGCGCTCCTTGCTCTACACACACACATATACACACACACACACTGATTGACAGGCTCGTTGGCAAATAAAATTCAAAAAGATTTCGACATGCCAGTGCTAGGACAAATGCCTTCTCAATGTCACCTATATAGCATGCTCACAAAATCCATAGTTATATAGATAGATGGAATTTCATGACATTGTTTCGTCACTGATCTTCTCCACTCTTTATCCAGCCTTCATAGGCCTATTGTTTGATTTCCTGTATTGTTTTACTTTGTTATTCACAACTACTGTTTTTCCCATCCTTCATTGAAGATTATTTATTTTGGGAAATTTTATGTCGTGAGTATTGTATCATGAAGCAAAGGCTGTATTTGGACAGAGATTAAACTGTGGGCTAAGGATACAGGTTAATGTATGTTATTCAAAACTGATCAAACACTCTTTGGCCACATACACACTGCAGCTAAATGTGTTTGTCACTCATCTTCTGAGTACTTAAGCCCGTTTTGTACACACAGAGTTTGGTTATTTATGGGAGTGACGACCGCATTCTATAACCAAATTTGCTCCCGAAAATTCTGGTAGTGACGACGCGTGTACATTAAATCTGCATAGTGTGTACAAAACCAAACGATACGACACACTCTTTTGGTCACTGATGCCGTATCTGAGGTGTGGCACTAAAGCACAAAAGAATAGGTATGTATCCTTACTCTTTAAAATGTTCATACCTATTTCTCTGTGTAGTTGCACACACAAAGCTTGTGTAACAAAAGAAGAAAGTCTCTAAAAATAGCCTTTCACCTAAAAATGTTGATTTGACCAAAAATATTAATCACCAACAGGGTTAAAACTGTTTGCATCCTAGTTTGTAGCCACAGACTTGAGTTCAGGAGTGACTTTGTATATTTGATACACACATGATAATTTTGGGGATTTGGGGATAATCTCTTTTAGAGGATTTAATTAAAGCTTTGCTGAATAAATTGCCAATGTGATTTATAGCTCCAGTGTACATTGTCTGTCCCTGTAGTAACACCAAATGGAATTGCAATCTGTTTGAGTGACTTAACCCCGTTCCACATAACAACATTGACAGACAGGGGAGCGGGATTTAAAAATAAATTCTGTCTTTGCAATTCTGTTTGGTGCCACTAGTTGCAAAGAAATTACACACTTAAGTGCACTGTTATCACCCAGACTAAAGCATAATGTGATATTAAATCATCAATAAAAAAGTTTTTTGTAAATTAGTAAAACTGGAAGTTACTTTTCTGTCTACTTCTATAGTAATTCATAAATGTATATAATTGGACTGTTTAAGCTTCTATACAAACCTCAGCCTCTGGTTTCTCCTCTGAAAAGCTGTGGCTGTCAGTCATTCCACAAACCTTTTCTCATTCTCTTTACCTAATGAAAATGACTGTGGTCTTAATTTAAAGGGCAGTATTTGGATATTTTATGTTCAGGCTTTAGTTTCTTTAAAAAGACTTGTAGTAAAATGTACAAGATGTTTTGAAAATATCACAGCGTCTGCATCCAAGCCCATGTGTTGCCGCCATAGTGAGTCACTTTATCGTGGACGTTGTCCAGTGCCGCCCATCACTCTCAATTACTCTTCATTGAACTGCTGTGACAAAGCTCAACCATACGATTAAAGGCCTTAAACCCGCTGCCCGCTGTCGGCAAAGAACAGAACACTGGCAATGTCAATAACATTCATGCCCTATTTTAGGGCAGCAGCTGAGTTTGGAGCGGAGCGCGTCGTAAAGGTGACACGGGTCAGAACTTTCTTGTCGGCATTGGGGGAGTGGGGGAGAAACAGGCGCTCTAGAATGATTAAACAACTGCCAGCCGTCCATAGTGGAGGGACGGGGGGGTGTTGTGGCTGCATAAATATTCGATCAAAAGAGGTGACATGTGCGACCGGTCTTTTAAACCTGTTGACGAGCTCTTCTTAAATAGAATCAGATCAGCGCCACTGATTACAAATTTTAACAAAAGCCGTCATGCTGACAGGGACAGGAGACTGCGACTCAGGAGCAGCCTCCCGCAGCTGACCGGGGGGCATGCTAACAACCCAGAACAACAAGGAGGTGATGAGAGCTCTGAAAGCAAAATAGACCTGCCGGTATGCTGCAGTGCCAACATCCCTCCCCACTCGCTCATGCTTCTTTTACTGCCTTGCATGGTGATATTCAGGCTTTGCAATTCAGCTTCCACTCGCACACAAAGACTTAACAGCATTTAGAGATCTTGACCTGGCATTGCAAGTACTGATGGGTGATATTGCAAAAAAATATTTTTGCTTTTTTTTTAATGTTTGAGCAAAACGTTATGATCGGTGTAATCCAAACATTTAAGATTTGTCTTTAAATCAAATCTTTTGCACAAAGGAATTAACATGGCTGAAGCCTTAATTTGTCTTAGTTTTTTTTTGTTTTACATTTTTCACACTCCTAAAACTTAATTTCAGTTTAAATACATTAAATTAGATTTTAAACACCAGATTTTTAATGTGGTCTCACACTTTTTTATTTCAGTACTGTATATTGATTTTTGGACATTATTATTTTAGCATTTTCTCCAAAATATCTTAGGATATATTTGTCTATTTTTTTGTAATTCTTGCTAAACTGGCAGAGATTATGAGTGATGAAATTTTTACCGTGAATTTATGACTAGGGAACATGCACTGTCACTTGTTCTTGTTTATAAATGGGCTGATGGTTTGAGGGGGAGGTCACCGTGGGCTGTACTTGTGCACCAGTAGGCTGTCCTGTTACTGTTTAGTTAGGTTAGGCTAATCCGGGGCTTAATGCATAGATTCCATCAAACTCAACAGTAGAGATATATAGGTCTGGTGTCAGTATAGCAAACTAACATACTACCCTTATCCTTTTGCAGGATTAGAGTTATTGGTGAATTATTGGCAAACTGAATACTGTATAATAGAGCCACATTACTCTATTATAAAGGTTTAAGATTTTTTACTTTGTGCCATTTGTTGAAACTTTGGACAGAAAGTTTCAGTTAATCTTCTTGGCAGTTAATCACTTTATTTAGCAAAGAGAGAAAATTTCATCCCTGATTTCAGATGGTATGTTGTGTCATGTACAGTGTGCATTTCAATTGATTTCTTTGATCATGTAGATTGCGCCAGGGTATCTCATGGGACCTTTCATTAAAGGGCAAAGACCTGTTTTATTGGATAGTGGACAGACCCTTATACAGTTTTATCAAGCTGTTACCTAATGAAACATAATGAATAGTTTAGCTTATGTGATCCACTTTTCCACCAAAAGTCTTACTACGTCCATCAGGTCTTAGTGAAGCTTCAGTTCTTCTGCCTGTGATTGGCCATCTCTACCCCAGCACACTTTTGGCCATTTTCATTTAAGGTGACAAAGAGGATAGCTGGTTGTTTTTCTGTTTATCAGAGGTGACATGACCATTGGCGCAAGTGGGCGAGGAGGCCCACTGTTGCCATAGCTAAATATACATTCCTGACAGCTTCATAATAGGTTCCAGGAAGTTCAGTTGAAAATAAAAACAAAGCAACATTTCTAGCTGATTGGTTTTGAAAGGCCGTTTTCCTTGCTGAATAGGAAAAATGTGGACTTCAGCATTCCATGGCAGTGATGCCAGTCGGATTGGATAGATGCAGCCTTGCATGTGCAGAACGAACAGGCCGAGATCGAGACGCAACAGACTGCAAAAACCTGATTTATGGGAAAGTATTCTGTCACAAGACACAAAAGCAACAGAAAAAAGTTAAATGTGCACAAATTCCATCAGCATTGTTAGGAAAAAAATATGTTGATGATAATAGTTAGCCTGTTTACAATGCTGCTTTAAAAGGTTTGTCTGTAGAGGATATAAAGGAAAAACAAGATATTCAACCACCACTTGGTGTAGAGTTGTCATTGTGCAATTAATAAAGCTGTATCAATGTCATCCTTTTATCTTCAGACCAGCTACAAAACTGGGCTAATTGACAAGTGTGAAAGGGAATGAGGGCCTCAATTATGCACTTATAAACTAAGCCTAGCAAAGCCTGTAATGTAAGCAACATTGTGTTAAGTTTAGTCTGAAATCTTCAGAGCATTGCCAGCATGTGGTTTCATAAAGCATACTTTTGGAGATATTGTCTATTGAATTGGCATACTTTAGTTTATGTTAACTTAAGTTTGCGATTAAAGAGTAGGATTGTATTGATTGTTTTGTTGCTTTAGTTTATATGCGTAAGCTTTATTTGTTTTTGTTCATTACTGTATCCATTGTTGAGTACTGTATTTGTAGCTGTATTATTTATATAAAAATATATATTATTACTTGATAAGACAATGTATGTTAGTTAACATTGCCATTGCATAAATCATGTTGATTACTTGCAACCAATAGGACATGAAAGACTGCTTGCGTAATTCATAGACAATTCGGCAAGATATCCATTTGGTCGGGAAGTTCTCATGTGAAAACGGAGCTTGAATGTTTACAAACACCTTGCGCTGTTGCTATTTAAGAAGAATTTTGTCATGAATTCATAAAGATAATGCACTCCCTGGCCAGAGGCCCATGTGCTCAGCTGTCCCACATTACCACACAGTATGGTGGAAGAACCACTTAACGCCGTACGGTTTAAAATTACCGCACTCCTGGCAAACGGCTACATTATTCTAGTCCTCTACCACTTCTGTAAATTGTGTTTGTATTTCTTTTTTGCCTCTCCGGTTTGGGGTAAATTATGTGCTGAGAGATGTTTTATGACAAACAGCAAACCCCAGGGAAGTGCACTTTAGACATCACTAGAAAAGGTTGAGATGGGATGGGAATTTGGCTCAAGTACTTTTGCTTTTGCACTTCAAACTCTCAGCCCATGAATGGAAACTAAGAGGGAGTTAAGGCTGCCCACGTTCTTCAAGTCAGTCTGTAATTTTTCTTCCCTGTAACTGCTGTCCTAGCTTTGTGTGTGTGTGTGCCCGCCTGTGTTTGAACATCACAGCAATTGAACCAGGCGTAGCTGATGCCGGTCTTGGCTTTTGAAGATCATGTTGTGCTCCCTCACCTTCTTTCCATGTGAGGGTGGTTACAGTATTGCAGACATGCAGAGCCACAGGGGAGCCATTTATGACAGTTGTCGCCTTGGTCTGCTAAGCTGTGCAGGGCATTGCCTGCCACTCTCAGCGTAGCATTTCAGTATCCCTCTGGGAGATCACCCGATAGGCTCTAATGTTTGCCCACTGTGGGGACCCTATGGTATCACTGCACAGAAATGTCCCAGAGCCGGTGTTGTCCAAAGTCACCAGCTGTTACCATGGAGAGAGTCTCTGGCGCTGACACAAGCAGTTGTCAGTGGATGATCACACTTATTGTGTTTTTCCAGTGTTACAGTTACACTGCTGCGTATTGGAATACACCGTTAAATGAAAGGCATTTGATTTAGTTAAAACTTTAAGCAGGAAAAATGAAAAAAAAATTCCAAAATATATATAATAGTATATAAATGTATGCAAATAAATAAATATCTTCTTACTAATATAAAAAATACGAAAATATTGTTTCATAATGCAAGACTGATACAAGACTGTTCTCTCTGTAGAACATCAGTCAGGATTTGGGAATTATCTGGCACAGGCCATAAGCTGTTTGTCTAAAAGGGATGGAAATTGTAAGGAATTAAATGCTTTTGGTTCTGGTTCCAATTCCACTTAATGGTATCAGTTCTCTAACACACTTTTAGTACTCGTATAGAAAAGCCCCTACCTGACTACTCAGTTTTACCAGTTGACTAGTCATCCATAAAAGCAGTCCACTGGTTGAATAGTGGGCAGATCAGCTTACACAATATGCCCATGATTAAACACACATTATGCAACATCAGTGGCCTTAGTTGACTCTGTTGCTAGCAAAGGCAAATGAAGTCATGTGACCCACGACTGGTCAATGCAGACCCAAAGCGTCAGCATCCCCTTATATGTAAACACACTCATTGACTGGAACACATGAGAATACACACAGGGCTGATCAGTTCAGCCCCTACAGGGCTCTTCATTAATGCTCTGTTGCTATGTTTGGGCTGTTCCTCTGCCCTCTCACTCACTTTCTCACATACAGCAAAATAAAACAGCTCAGATTAAGATTAATCCTCCTTAATGCACCGACTCATAATATAGTCATTAGGTGACTTGAGCCTAATCCAGCACATCTAACCAGTGTGCTTTATAAAACACACACACAGGATTTGTTGTGAGTGCTTGGAGGCTAAAAACACAGCATCACTTATAAATAGAGCCTGGTTTGATACTTAATACTGATTAAGACTTTGGCGGTAAATGTAAATAAAGCGTTGATCTGGAGTGCGGGTGAAGATGGAGTTCTTCTCTAGGGAAGCTTTCATGTTAGTTTACTTGATATTATGTTAGGGCTGTGACAACTATTTGAAAAAACCATTTATTATTGATAATGAAAATGAAATAATTAATTTTTGGTTTAAAATTCTGCATAAAACACAAGTGATGATGATTATGAGAGTAGTAAAGACATTATTGGAATAACCCATTTATGTAATATAATTGTTTACACAAGTGAATGTGTTCTTGATTCCTCATACAAGTTAACATTTTGTGCTTTTGCTTATTATCATTTTTAATGTAGTCATTTTAAGTTCTGCATAGTGGAATGTTTGTTTCTCTCATAGACTTTATATTTCACATTGGTTGGAGGGCCGCATTGGGCAGGATGTGGAATAACAATGTTAAAAAATAATTTTTAATGTATAATAATTTGTGGATTTTCTTCTGATTAATCGATTAATAAAACAAATCACTAGTTGCAGCCCTATACTTAATCACAGATTCTTTTTGTTATGACATGGACAACACTGTATATTTTAATATAAAAATAAGCAACAAAATTATGCCTAAGAGGGTTAGTTGCGCATGCTCCATACACACTGAGTTGTGGGGCACATGCAGGAGATTTGGGTTTGAATCTGGTGTTCCCCAAACCAGATTCCTCCTCTCTAATACTTTTCATCTTCTGTCTCTGTTGTCTATCAATACAAATTTGCCAAAAATCTAGTTTAAATTCTAGGTTTTATCTGTATGCTGGTTGCTGCTTAGAAAAGATGAATCTAGTAGGATCAGACAGTCTGCTGTAGCAACTACACAGCTGGCTTCTCTTAAACTGAGGAGACCAGGAGAAAACCCAGCAACCGGGAGATAAATCAGCCATGCTCTTCTACAGTGGAGAGCTCACAGTTGGACACAAGCTAGTGTCAGACCCCTTTAGATAACACACTAACTTCAATTCATAGTCCCGTCACAGCCCAACCTCTACCTCTAACGTGTTTGGCAAGTTTTGGGTCACTTGTCATGTAGTTTGGATTTTCCTGAAATGCAAATTTTGGTTAAGCACCTTTGTCATTGATTTGCTAATACTTTGACTGAGAAAGAAATGAAAGACAGTGTGTCTTTCTGACCTTGTTGTGAATTGTCTTTATTATGTTAGAGAGAGCGGATAGGAAGCTATTAGAGAGCAGGATCAGGAAATGTGTTGGATTGGAACTCGCATGCCCACATGAGCACCACAGCTGTGTTAGAACATGCACTAACCAATAGGCCATCACTTCAGTTTTAATCCTTATTCACTCTTTATGCTATTTTAATCACCTTTTTGCTTTTTTAATAATAAAAGTGTAATTAAAAAAAAATAACACAATGCTTTTTAAAATAGTTCTGGATAGAGTACAGAAGCTCCTCAAGAACTATTTCCTGTTAACTACCTGTGTACAGAAGTACTGTACACCTTTCAACCATTCTGTTTGCCTCTCTCTGTTTTCTCAGGGCTTGTTTTAGTATGTGCCTCAGTGTCTGTGGCTATCATAGTAGCAAAGGTCTGTTGTCTAAATCTACAGTGCCTGGTTGCGGGATATGCTCTCACTCCCCATGGGAATGCCATTAGTGTAGAATTGAAGGAACACAGCAGGTGAAACAAATAAGTCCCAGTTATTTTTTTCTTTCCCCCACTCGTCACCTCGCTTTTTTCCTTTTCTTGCTCCCTTGCTCTTTTTATCCTTCCTCTCTTGAGTTCTCTCTCTTCCTCCCTCTTCCTCTCTGTCTCTCTCTCTCTCTCTCTCTCGTTCTCTTCCTCTCTTGCGTTCTCTCCCTCTCTCACTCATTCTTTCCATGCAGTTGTGGAGGATGGTACGCACCAGCAGTGGTGTGAAATGTGCTCCAAGCCAGAGCATGTGTGGTGATTTATCCTGGCAAGCTGACCGCTGTCCCAGGCTTAACCCCTAAGGGTACACCAGCCGAGCCCCCCCGCAGGCCCTGTGCCCTCACTAAAGACACGCATGAGGACTCAGCAAGGGTACTCATTCAGAGGAACGTAACGGAAACAGTGGGTTTTGTATTGGCTGTTTGTTTCTGCTCTAAAAAGAGGTGCTTGTTTGGGGCCACTCCAGCTGAAGAACATACTGTCCATTGACTTAAGCAATCCTCCATATCTGCATGAACAGCATTAACAGCTAGCCCGTTGTAATTGACTTTAGATTAAACCGTAATTAGTCAATTTTTAAAACCTAATAACAGCTGTATTTTTTTACGAAATATTATTTACAGAGACCTGAAATTCAGCATGGGATGTTGGGTTTCCCCCTAATAATTAATCCAATAAATTGCTGCGATTATGAACTTGTAAATTAACCCACACAGATCAACAGATAAAATACTTTTTCTTTCAGCCTGCAATTTCATAACCGGTGCAAAAGAAATAGTGAGGAGTGATGACTGCTCACTTATAATACAGCAACACTTTTCATAAATCAGACTCTGTGTTCACCCTTTGTAGCACATTTGTCACATTTATG
Organism: Botia almorhae; assembly: GCA_036877575.1. Taxonomy (NCBI): domain Eukaryota; kingdom Metazoa; phylum Chordata; class Actinopteri; order Cypriniformes; family Botiidae; genus Botia; species Botia almorhae. The sequence goes on along the minus strand of JAZGTJ010001166.1, from coordinate 21,136 downwards.
CATATATTCATACTTTATGCATATTGTCTGTCTTTAATATACTGCATAGATGATGTACCTCAGAGAGAACCTTGATTTTAAAACAGTCACTTCTGTCAGGACTTAATTTGTTGATATCTTCAATGCATTTTCACAACTTTAAAATGTCCATATTTAACACAGCAATGGTGACCATCAACACTTGGTTGCCACACAATAACTGAACTGTAATTAAAATGTAGGCATTTAAAATGCCTCATCAGAGAGCTGTCATCATTATTGATTAATAGGGTGAGTACTGCCGAAAATGAAATTTTGAACACTCACAACATTCCAAACCTGTATAATTTTACTTCTGTAAATTTTTTAAAAATGTTGACTGGGGGACAGAAGCTGTCAGTCACTAAAATTCTGCCTAACATTTTATTTTGTATTCCACCTAAGAAAAAAATTGTAAAGGTTTGGAACAACACTGAGTGAGTGAATTATGACAGAATTTACATTTTTGGGTAAACTATCACTGTAAAAGATTTGTTTTCTGGGATTCTCCGAGTGAGCTGGGATGTTTCCTAATTTAAATTATAATGCACTGAATTGCATCAGAAGAAAATAATCTCCTTGTCAAAAAAATAGCAAGTAGCGAGTGACATTGTACAATTTGAAGCGGTTTTGTGCAATTATTAATGTATCAGCACCGAAACTCCTGCCCTTTTGTGACAACCACATCGTCTGGCCGGCGTGACTGTAAATCAACTGTGAATGCTGTTAGGATGCAGTTGCAGGCTTCCTGAAGATGTCTGAACAGGAAGCAACCTTCAGCAGAACATTCCTCAGGAAGAGCTCGGTGGAGACACGCTCACACACACAGCGGAACTGAAATCTGTATGCTTGCCATCTCTCAAATGTTTTAATTCAGCATGATAAAACATCCGTTATTTATAAGGTGATTGAGCGTAAAGTATTTTGGAGCACAAGTACATCCATCATGAGCAGACAGCAGGCTGTGAAACACATTACTGTACACTCCGGCCTGCTCTTCACCGCTCCGCTTCTCTCTGTCGTCAACCGGAATAATGTGGCTTCTGTTCAAAGTATGCAGCATACAAAATACATTTTATTTGCAGGATAACAGGTGCAAGCCAGGCAGGGAATGTCTACTAATGAAGTCATGGTTTATGAATGCATCATTTTTGGACTGGGGCCCTCTTGGCATTTTTGTAATATATTTCCCAAAAAGCTCTTGATAAACAGATCTTGTTTTGTAATGATTAATAAGAAATGTTACATTATATGATGTATAGGATAGCTTGAGGATGTATAAAATAGTTATTTATGATTTCCGATATCACAAACTATTTTTCTTTATGGCAAGTTGGTTTTACGTTTACATTTAATGGTCAATCAAGATTCAGGCCATAATTTATGGCTTAATTAATGGAGTTGATCAAAATAAGATGTTGTAAAGCCAATTAAAAGAAACATACATTTCAGTCGTCTTTTTAGGTTCTGGTGGTTTTAGTTATGGTCACATACAGATTTATGTAGAAATTTTAAATTATTTGTCATTGATTTTTTTTCTGTATTCTATTTGTTTTTAAATATTTCTTTAACTTTTGTTTATTCCTTGTGTAGTTCATTCTCACACTAGCAGTATTTCACCCCTGTCAGATCTGAGCAGCCTTTGAATCTGCTCAAAATGACTGCAGGGCGATTTGAACAAAGTCCCACAGGTCAAAGGTCCTCAGCCCCAGCCCCAGTTTATTTGTTTGCTTTTGTCACTCAAAATCTCTTTGGCACTTTTTTTAATATCAGCCTCAAGGTGCAGCAAACAAAACCCTGGCTGCTCCTGGAGTGCAGGGAGAGTGATGAGGTAGAGGAGAGGTTGGGATTAGGGTTGAGGGCTAGCTAAACAGGACAGTTGTTTGTCTTTGTGAAGTGAAGGTAGTGCTGCGCTGTCACTTTCTCATGCTCCTCCTTGTGCTTTGTGCTCTGCTAGTAATGGCTTAATGTAGTACCACTTCTGCAGATCACCACTCATTAACCTACCTAACGTTAAAAGCTTTGATCTTAACGAACTGGCCGCTTGATGCATTGTGACAATTAACATTATTTATAATGCCATCTTATTCCACTTTTTGCTTGTTTTTTTTTGTCAAACTGAAGTTGTTTATTAAGAGTCACTTTATTACGTTTATGCATTTTAATGCTACTCTTTATGGTGAATGGGAAAATCAGATGCGCCTTAACAATATAAATGCAAGCTATTTTTCACCCCCCCCTCCATGCTAAAATGTGGCCACAATATCACACTGTAAGGGGAAGAAATCTTCAATGAGTTACTTTGGAAGCTCTTGGAAAAGTTTTAATTTCTCTGGGGCTTTCAAATTGCCTGTTTAGGTTCTGGTGAGCATTGTTCGGCGCATTTCTAAAACACCACTGCGGGTTGCACCAAACGACCATATGGAGTTCCATAACATTGTTACAACCTAATTGCCCTCTTCGACAAGTGCCAATTTTCTTCAAGAGACAGGAAAGAGAGCAGGCAGATGAGAGGCGTGCTGACATGCGTCAAACTCCTCCCCACAGTTGGATCTGTCTGTGGTTGGGGCCTGAGATAAGAATTCTCACGGGGTTTGCTTTAGCCGTGCTGGCCTTGTTAGTTCGTCCGTTCTCCCACAGCATTAGGGCAGGCTGCTGGAAAGGGCCGACTCTAATTCCACTAGCAGATCAATAACCATCAGTATTTGGTTTTGGGCTGCTGGTTTGGTCATGGGATGATCCACAGCAACAACAGCTACACCCCCCACCCACCCCCGCTAACCCCATACGTAACCCCCGTGGTCTGGGGGTCATTTTGTTTGGAGGTAATTTTTACTGTGAGCCTGTGAACTGTGTTTCAATTGAGTCTCATTTGGCACTTGTTTATATTGAGTGAGTGGGTTAACGAGGGTTTATGGGAAGGTTTGATTTGTTAAAAAAGTTTCGATATAAATAATGAAAATGGCTCATGTTTATTTGGATAAAAGACTCAGACTCAAGTTATCAGTTTAAGAATTTGGAGATTTTAGAATCATAAAATCTTTAAAAGTATCACAATCTATAAAATATCCATTTGATGTGTTCTCTAAAAATAGAATCAATTCAGTGCATAGACTCTTAGAAGGCACTTGCCTGTGTAGGCAGTAAATTGAAAGACAGCTAGTTATGTTTTGAAATATAGAGCCTTAATTACATTTTTTTGATGTACTGTTGTATTGCTTATGTGTAAGCATGTAGGGCTGCATGTAGGGTAGCAAATTTTCACTAGCCTGTTATCATGGCCAAAATAATTCACAGTAGCGGTATTATCACAGTATTTATTGAAATAAAAAATAATGCTGTCATTTCATCTTCAATTTAACTTTTTTTTTACCAATGAATCACTCACAATATGCATGTAAAGAGGCAGATATAGAAGGAGTTTGTAACCATTGTGGTTCTTAAGGCAAATTTTAAAATGTTGGAGTATCAATCAAATGGTGCTGAATTCTTTATTATCATGTGTAGTGTTAACACAATATCAATAATCAAGGTTAATATTACCACGATTATTGTCGATACTGGTATATTGCGACACCCCATAAGCGTGTATCAATTCTTTTAGTGATTTTCACTTTATTTTTGTATTATTGAGGTAAAGGGCAGTGTTGCTTTTTATAGCCTGACAGAAGGCACCTGGTTCATGTAATTGATTTAAATGTGACATAGCAGCCCAACAAATTAGGTTATGCTTTCTTTTGTGATTAAATTAAGCAAATACAAAGGCCCAGCAAGTCTAATGCTGAGAGTCATTCACTGTACTGCTGCTGGTGTAGCCCTAATCATTTGCTGCTCTGAAGAGCAGTGTCACACACACGTACACACGGTCTGTTTAAACAGGGTGGAAAATTGTCTTTTCTTGTTTGCATGGTGTAACATGTTATAGAATTCTTTTTTTTGTGGTGGCTCAGTTACATTTACTACAGTGGGGGAAATCTTAAACAGTTTAAGAAACTGGATATGGGATCATTTGTGTGTAGTTTACCCTGTAAATGCAGAAGATGGACTATTCAAAGCCTCTATGTAATGACTTACCAATACAATATAATCTCTAGGAGGGGTATGAACAGAACCTTATATCACACTGAGGCACGTCTACTTTAAATATTTTCTTTTTATATTTGAAACTTAGATTGATGCAGACAGAAAGATTATTTATAACCTTTTTTATTTAATAAAAAATGTCAAAAATTCTGGTATAAGTACAAAACAACTGCACATTATGTGACACGCTAATAAAAAATAGTAATAGTCATATGGTAAAGCAGGTGGAAATTGCTTCCCTTTATAATATAAGCAAATTGTAATATAGTTTATATACGCATACCTGGAATGCATTCCTGCTTTCTGATAGTCTTTCATATACGTTTACCATTGTATAAACAAAATGACAAAACTAGTTGACATGTTTATATTGTTTATTTTGTTGCATAGTATTCAGCCAATTATCTGCAATTTTAAGCTTTGTGCCATTAAAAGACCCATTTGACCATCTTCACAGGTGCACAATGTGCTTTATCAGTGCTTTTCTCACCCAGGCTCTGTCGTTTTGTTCATTTATAGTTTAGACCCTCAACCGCTTAAACTGTACTCTGTTTTAAGTCCTTTCTGCACCAGTGACAATAGATGTGCATGTGTAATGTATGGAAGCAGCGTCTTCTGCTCCAGGCCTTCCCAGGGGCCGAGAGTCTGGGGCTATTTGCGGTGGTAGCAAACACACTCGGCTGCACAGGCCTGCTGTTAAATCAGACTTAATCCACTCGTCAGTGTTCGGACCTACACCATGCAAATCGGACAGCAGAGTACAAATTTCTATCTGTTGTGCAGGCCGGTATTTAAAAAATGCAATGACTTAATGGGTGTTTGTTAAATCTGTTTCCAACATCACGCAGCACTAAATATCATTAGAGTGGCATCCATTTGTGGCTAGTTAAATAGAGGCGTGTTTGAACCTTGGGGGAGATCGTTAGGAGCCGTGCCATGCCGTTGCTCTACTCCGAGGTTGTTCTCCAAGGACACTCGCACACTTCTAGATTCAAACCCTTAGCTGGAACAAACATGGATGGGTGACCAACATTAATCCCTTTTTTATTTTTGGCAATGTCACAAAGAGGTCACCCTGGTTACCGTGTGATTGTCTCAGCATCATGATCCAACACCTCGATTTCCCTGTGTGGTCCTGGAGATTGCTTGAAGAACCAAGTCATATTTAGCCTTTATTTAAGAAGATTGGTGCTTGTGGGGGTAGGGAGAATGACGGGCCACTGATGGAATGCCTTTGCTTGCCGATGGCCAGCCGGATCAATACAACACAATTGAGTTCTCCAATCTGAGAGACTAGCGGCAGTGAAGGTGGCACTTACGGGGTGATCGCCTCTGATGAAGACTTTATTAGCCTCTATTGACAGATTCATTTGAGATCCCTTTCCCTTCATCACCCCACAATTCACACTCCTCTTTCCACTGTAAAGTAATATAGTCTAAGCCCACCTTTAAAAGTTTCAGAGGTTGATGAAACAGCGGGTTATTTTGTCCTATGTTTTAAAAGCTTTGCAAATGTTTCTTTGGCTTTTTTAAAAATAAACTTCTGTTATTCTTCTGCAGCCCTTAATTTTTTTTTGTGAACTCGGGTTAAGTTGTAAGCGCTTGAGACCCTTGTTATCAGATACTGCAACTCTGTCAAAGCATTTTCACTGTAGGACTGAAGCTTTCTCTCCCTCGAGAACGCAAAGAAAACATTGAGTACCCCAAAGAAAGATTTGCTTTTGGAAGCGAGACTAGAAGCAGCCTGGCCAGGGATAAGACAAAGTGTGGAAATTTTCAAATTATTTTATATTATCTCCAAACAAGCTGCAGGCATATTAGATATCATAAGGTAATACACGGCAGTCATGTGTGCGCTCTGTAAAATTGGCTGGGGCTCGTCTCAGGCTTTGAAGTCACGAGTTGTTTTTTGCGTCAAAGTAGCTGTTCGTGGGAGCCATAATCCGGGCAGTATTGCTATGGCAAGCAGCGCCTCAGATCGACACTCACAGCAGGTTTTCGTGACTTCCCTAATTTTTCCATTGTTATTTTACCTGGTTTATATTTTGTGGCCCTCACTGCTGCTCTCAAAGGGGCTGTTCCCCAAGCCTGGGTGGATTGGCCCTAGGTGCTTTCCCATCCACAAATAAAGAGCTTGGCAGAAATAATGAAATGTGTTGCATCCTCAGCTGCAGCTGTGTTATGTTGGCTCTGTTAGATTAAGACTTTGTGTGTGGTGGGCTTGGGTTTATTTCTTATAAGAGCTCATCAATAAATTCCAAGCTGGAGGCCTGTGTTCATATTGTGCATATGAATGTTTATTTCTCATCACAAATTACTATATGGGACATATTGTGTGGTTCAAATGTATTTGTTTCACTCTGACTGTAGTGTAAACATATTTTCCCCTTCTGCAACAGAAAATATAGTCAATATGTTCGCTGTATCCCAAGTGTACTGAAATCAAATGTAAGCTTTTTGTAACAAACAGACAGAAATTGCTGTTAGTCGTGACACTAAGTATTCTGTGTTCACAAGATATACGAGAACCAGTGATATTCAGTAAACCCCAAAGCTCCTCACATTAAGCTATCATTTCATTTCAGAACTTTTCTTGTACTTCTGTTACTTTGAACTTTCTACTTTGGGCTTAACAGATGCAGACACAATACGCTGCATGAAGAATTTTCCAAAAGTCTTTCAGAAATTCTCCTTTCTCTATTAATATCTGCATACGGGTGTGCAATGACATGAGGACTAGAATGACATGTTTAAAAATACATCTATTAATAAATAGTGGAGTTAACAGTTCACTAAAAACTCTGGTATTAGTTACACTGATTTTAGAAAAAGTATAGCTACTCTTATTCTGTCAGTGTGGCATGAGTTCATCTCTAATGATAAGTGCAAGGTTTTCATTTCCCCAGCAGCTGTTCCTTTAGCCGACTAGCAGCAGTGTCCACCTACCCCAGTGAGTTCAGTCATTTTCATTAATGCTAAATCTTACATCCTACACAGCTGCTTTAAAAAAGAGCTCTTGGAAACAGACTTGTAATAAGATACCCAACTCTACCAAGGTGAATAAGAAACAGCCCTTGCTTATCCCACTCTCTGGCTTGCCCTTTTTCTCATTGCATATTTTGTGCACATACAAGTTCTTAATTTCGTCAGACATACCTCTAATAATCATTGTTCATGTTCATGTAATTTGTATGCTGACAGTGATTCATAAGGTGTTTTGTTCTTAACAACTACATAATTTGTTCTACAACATAAAATTAGCAAACAGCTTCTATCTCATTTGTCATGTTGATTTACCGGCTGTTCTCTGAACTTGTGACATGTTTTTCCAGATCTTTCTGATGTGGAGCCCAATGTGTTCCTTAGACCTTTTCTGGAGGTGGTACGCTCAGAGGACACAACTGGACCAATCACAGGCCTTGCTCTCACCTCTGTCAACAAGTTCTTGTCATATGGCCTTATAGGTAAATTTTTATTAGACCTGAAAGAAACCGCATGTTTAAAATCTCTTCTTTAACTTTACCACATTTTTAGGTTGTTATTTACAAAATAAATTCATATAGTTTTGAAATGATATGAGGGTTGGCAAATGTTGACTGTTTATATTAAAATGTTTTACATTTATATCATTGCCCCATTCATAAATGCAATGGTGTTTTGAGATTTTTGCTGTCTAGTGTTAAAGGTTCTGTTCTGATGTGTGAACCATGTTTCATCACTGATGTACAATATCTCACAATTTCGTGATAAGCACTGATTGTCCTCTCCCTCATTAGAGAGAGACATCAGGCGGGATGCTGCTGGTAACCCTTCCAAAATGTGAAACAAGCATCACACTCCAGATGCTAGCCATCGCTAATTTTTTACGTTTAATAAGTAAGATAAATACTATCACAACACTTGTCAAGCAGCTGTATGGGCAGGTTTGAAGGCAGGTTATATAAACCAAAGGGTTAAAGGCCAGCCCCCTACCACAGTGTAGTTCAGACAAATGGCTGAAATACGTGAACCTTTTGATGTTAATATTTGGAGATATATTGATATACCCTGTAAATCATATAAAAAAGTGTGTGTGTGTGTGTGTGTGTGTGTGTATGTATGTATGTATGTATGTATGTATATATATATATATATATATATATATATAAATAATGAAATTTGCTCCCACTTACATATATATTGGGATCTAAGGCTACATTTAAAAACCAGGGATTCAAAATCTCATGTAAACCTCGAAATAAATGGAAAGTTTAAGATTTGTTTAGGAAGAAGAGAAATATTTAAGATTCTGCACAATGTCTAGGTCAGTAATCAAATATAAGCAAATTTGTGACATTGACCATTTTAGCTGTCTTATACAGAAGGTCAGATTTCCTTGCTTCCATTGAAGCACGCAAGATGTTCATTGGAAGATTCTCAAGTCATGCTGGGAGAACATGAATCATCAGGTTCTGCACAAATTTGTGAAGTTCAAGTCAGCTTGAGTACGTGTTTTTAAAAGTGGACATACCAAATTAAAAAAAGAAAAAGAAATGGAATTTAATTGATTGCTTATAATACTAAAATTATTTTTATAAAAAAAATACAGCATAGGAAGCAATTTCACCAGTGGCCTCAGACTTCTGGACCCATCTGTAAAAGTAAATAAATCAAGTTGATAAAATAAGTAAACACAGTTTAATCACATAATCAGACAGATATGCACCCAGAGGAACACCCCCAATCAAATAAATGAAACCTGGACACCCTGGCAGCTTCTGTCACCCCGGATCGCCCACTGTTCCTAATCCCGCATGATGCCAGAGTCTTATCAGGAAGCTCAGTGAGGGTTTCTATGGCAACCTTCTCCATAGCCCTCCAAACCTTGGCCCTCCTGGCTTTGGAATAAGAGTTGAGTTGAAAGACTTGAATTCAGATTAAGTCATGCTCTCATATGTTACAGGCTATTTGTTTTAATATGCTTAATCAAATACTGTATGAATGTTAATAATACAATGCACCATGTAAATCAGGTTGGCCTTCTTTTTTTTATTATGTAGTACATACAAAATGTTTTTTACCAGTAGTGCTTCAACACACTCTTTCTTTTACATGTATTCTTTTCTCTCTCCTGCACACACATGCACACACACACATTCTCAGGGCTGTGCTAATCCCAGGTGAGCACTCCTGACGAGCGTGACATATTAATGCACTCGTATGAGTGTGTGATTAAATGACCTTTAGGTATGTGAGAGGTTGTGTGCTGACTGATGGGTTATGCTCATTCAGACTCCACTAATCTGCCATGAAGAGTGACATTATCATTACTCCCAATTAGCATTCCATAGACATACAACCACACACTATAGTTCTTCCATAAAAAGCTCTGTTCGAATCTCAGCTCAATATGGTGCTGGCCTCCAGACTTTGGATATTGGTTAGAGATTATTATTGATCACTGGAAAAAACAAAAACTTTTTATATTGTGTGGTCAGATGTTGATAACTATCCTCCCGAAACCCAGCAAACAAAGTGTTTATATATAATCCAAAAGTCTTTGGTTTACTAGTTTGTTACAAAATTGTGTAAATCTTTATATATAATATGTATTGTTAAAATACATAAGGTTTTGAGAGGAACTTGTAATGCACCTAGAATTTTAATAATGGGTGGATTAACCTACATGGGTATATTGTTAACTAATTTATTGTAAACTAATCTGTTTTATGTGTCAACTCACTGCCTTTTATGGTACAGAGACTGAACACTGCCATCTATTGACCAGATAAATAAATGCAGTGATCTGCCAATTCCACTGTTAATTTTGTTTGCCCCTATAGTGAATTATTAGGAGTTTTTACCAGCTAGCTCTTTATTGCATTTTTAAATTTTGGTTTAGACCAACAAATCCACCCGAGAACCCTTCTGCTAAGTGTCACACAAGTAAGGAAGAGCAGTGGCTTTGCTCATAAAGAGCCACGGGCATGCATTTTTTCTTTTTCAGCTAATTGCACCAGGTCAGCCCTTTTTGTTTGTCTTTCTTAACTGTGTACAGTGAGACCTGAGCCTCTCTGGCACACTGGGGGGTCCCTTTCTGTCGCCCAATACACACACACTGAGGATTGGTTTGGTTAAGGGCTAATTTCCCTCAATCTCAGGCCTGAGGTCGGTGGGCTCGGGGGGATGGCCTTATTGACAGATATCCAGATCTCACTTTTCCCACTCTTGCTTTCCCACTCTTCTTTTTCCCAGGCCGGCACTCAAACCAAAGGCTCACTTACACGGCCACTTATGCTGCTGAAAGCGACAGCAGCCAGCACACACGCACATATAGGTGCTGTGTTCTGATTGTTTGTGTATTTTTATTTTACATCACGCATTAGGAAGGGGCTGTCCCAAACAGATACAAGCCGTGGTGACCTAAGCAGAAGTGTTCACCACACACACAGACAAATGTAATGGAGATCTCGCTGTATTAAAGAAGACAGATTATTTCTTTAGCTTGAGGAGTTAGATTACCGCCCACGCATGACTTCTTCCGGGGTTAAAAACATGCACCTTTTTCCGAGAATAGCAGTTCTTAGGCTTAAGGGACACCCTGGTGTCTGAATGTACTTTTACTTAACCTTTTAGTACATGACAGCTGTTTGAGTCTCTTTGATACACGCACTCATACACACGCACAAAGACCCTCCAGCCCCACCCAGACTTCAGTTATTTCAACAATGACTCTCCCGCTTGGCTGTGCAGACTGTGCCAAGTGAGGATTAGTATTTTAGATGACTTCTGATGTTGTGCTGAATAGACTGTGGCTCTTGTTTCCCTAGAGATAGGCTGTTTTGAAGGGGGTCCTGTGTTTATTGGGGGCCTACCTCTTCATAGCTGTTCAGTTCGCTAGCTGCAGATTTTTCACTAAAATGTTTTTTGCCTGATTATGATATATCACAACATATGCGTTTTTTGTGATTCAAAAACTATGGAAGACAGGAATAATGCCCTTTTGACTATTCGTTTTTTATTTTGGCAATAAATTACATTGCAGAAAAAACAAATTGAAAGCTGTTTGTCATAATTTATTTAGATATAACAACTGCTGTAAATGTGTAGCTATATACAGTTAATCCAGATGTTAATTAATAAATCCTGGGGTAATTCTTTATTCGCTTACCTTTTCTCTCTGTGTTTGACTGTGACAAGGCAAGGACTCGTAAGGAAGCATGACAGTGCATCTCTTGTATTGCTAAACATAAAGTAACAAATGCCCGTTCTGTACTACGTAGCTCCATGTTCAATAGTAGCAATACAAATGATTCTCAGATTTATGTTGATTTATCATTTCAAGCTGATATTGTCCACCATAATATCTGTTCAGTGACTGGGTGCAAATTAAAGTTAGGCGGTTATAAGCATTAGACCTTAATAACTATACAGGCATGTACTCAGTTAAAAATAAAGGCTGGTCTGTGTCTCAATCACTCTCTGTCTGTCATTTGCCTGCTAATAAGTGAAATGCACTCTTGTGTCAAGGCTTTACCTGCAGTCACAGCCTCAGCCTCCTCCCCAGGCAGCCTGCACTTATTAGTTAATGAAATGCTCTTTAAAGGTGATGCGAAAGAAAAGCAGTCTGGCTCCAGCCTGCTATCTGGCCCCGCTTGGGTTTCAAAACATTGTTGCCTAGACAGCCAATTTACCAGGCCGTCCACAAGAGCACACATCTGGTGATTAGATGTCAGATGGCTGTTTGGCACTCTTCACGCAGAGCACGGCCAGTCGATAGCGTGGTGGGGGATGAACCGGTGTCCAGGTTAATTGTGTAAGATTAGTCATGTAACTGTGGTCATGTCATTATGACCCATGTACAACTTATCTGGCTGTGAAATGGACACATTAATGAGAGAGCCAGTGGGAATATATTAGGATATTTTTAGTTTGTTTTAAATTTTGCCCTCCCTGTCTTCCACAGATGCTAATCATGAAGGGGCAGCAGAGGGCATTGAAAACATGGCCGATGCCGTCACGCATGCAAGATTTGTGGGTACCGACCCTGCCAGTGATGAGGTGGTGCTGATGAAAATTCTCCAGGTAACAGAAAATCACTCGAACCAAGTGCTCAGGGGCAACACTTCCAAAGATATCCAAAGTTAATAAATTTTGTAAGATAAAATTAATAAATTTTTTACAATTTTGGAATGAAAAATATTTTAAATCATAAATAATGAAATGTATATAATAAATAACAAAAAACTAAGCAAATTATAATAATGATGTGAATGAAATGAAAAGGTTAAAAAAGTTTTTAAAGGTATTAAAAATTTCAAAAACTAAAAAAATATAAGCAAGCCAGTTATACGATTTCCCCTATATGAGACAAAGTTACTCAAGATACGTTTTGACATGTCCAGGTTTTGAGGACTTTGCTGCTGACTCCAGTAGGTGCCCATCTGACTAATGAGTCTGTTTGTGAGATCATGCAGTCCTGTTTCCGTATATGTTTCGAAAGAGTAAGCGGTAAGTGAAATCAAATGAAATGTAAAAAATTAGAATGAACATTTTAATTTGTGTAGTTTAATTTTTAGAGCTTTGGCTAGCAACACCAAGTTCATGGGTTCAATTCTCAGAAGCTTGTGAAAGTACATCTTTAATGGACTCTTTGCTTAAATGCATAAATGTAAATTTTGTGGCTCATTTTAAAGCATGAACTGCTTAATGTATGATGCTCCCTTCATCAGTTTATAGTCCTGAGTTTTTAGGATGGTGATTAAAACCCTGCTCTAAGCCTGACCAAACAGAGACTGGACCCTGAGCTGCCTCTGTCCTCCAGACTAACGTTTCCTCCTTTCTCTCTATTGTTTTTCTTTGTTTTTCCTCTTTTCTCATGACAGAGCTGCTGAAAAAGTCAGCTGAACACATGCTGGTGGACATGGTGCAGCTGCTGTTCTCCAGGTAACTAGAGAGAGATGGAAGAGGGAATGGAGGAATGAGGATTAGAGAGTCCTGTTTTTTGCTGTTCACATAATCAAACCAAACCTGAGACCAAATAAACAGGAACTAGGTTTGTCTCCGTAACGCAGCTCTGATTTCACTCTCAGACCTCGCTCAGTTACATCCGGAGGTTTATAACCCAACACACACACAGACAGACAGAGGCACAGGTGAAAGCTTTGGTCTTGGACTAATTACCAGGCTTTCCAACTAAATCTTAGACCTAAATGTTTGGATGTGAGTGCAGCTGAAATTGTACTTTATATATCCGTATATAACCGAATGATTCCTTGATGTCGTATAGCCCTAATCATGTAAAATCAACAAATTCTGTCATGATTTATATATAACACAAAGGCTATAATTGTGAAGTAATTGTGAGCGGAAGACCTTAGTCTTGCAGCACTGGTTGTAGTGTAGTGCTGCTCTAATGTAATAACATGATTATAGGGTGGCATTTATCAGAGGTGCGTATCTGCTCGCATTAGACTTCCAGTCACATCGTGCACAGACGAGGGGATGAGACCGTGGAACACATTTTACTCCACCATCTGCATATAGATTAGGGGGCTCATACACGTCTATGTGCCACAAAGACAATTTGGTCTCCTATGAAATACAAAATCAAAGAGGAACAAGCAGTAATTTTGCATCAAAGTTAAGCATCTGAATAACAATACAGTGTTTTGACCTGGTTCCTAAACCACTCACACATCCCCTGTTTGTTTTTTTAATTTCATGCGTACTAAATGAGTAGCTTTGATTTTGTAATTTTTAATTACAGCTGATGACATCTTTTAATCTGTGACGCACACACACACAACCTCTCACACAACCTGAGTTTTCTGCTCCCATTGTGCACGTTCTTATTGCACAGACCCTCTTGTCCATGTCGCCTTCACAATGAGGGTGTGAAAGGCCTTAATAATGAGTGTGTGTATTTCTGTGTGTGCCTAAGGGTAATAAGCTGTAGTTGTGCTGTGTGTGTGTGTGTGTGTGTGTGTGTGGTCGAGAGAGCCAGAGTAATGAACAGCGGATCTTATTGAGTACTCAGAAAGAGGCTTAAGCAGCCTGCTGAAAGCATTACGGATGTTAATCTGCTGGACTCACAGATCATCCCATAATCAAGCCGGCAAGACAACACTCCATTAACGCAGAGCAGAGTTAACATCAGGAGCTGGCTCTGCCTTGGTCCGCTAGAGCCTGCACTAACATCTCACTCCAGGAAAAACTGCTGTGTCCACACACAATGCACACATACGCACAATGCTCTCGCCGCTCAAAACATCACCTATCTAATTCAGCTAATGAGCATGCACGGCAGGTCAAAAGTCACGCCCTGGCAACAACAATGGTGACTTTGGACATATTCCCCCCTCCATTTTAATTTTGGAGTTTTCTCCTGAGTGGTAATTAAACTGTGGTGGATCTGTAGGAAAACTTTACTCCAAAGTTTCATTTTGTTTGGTGGTCCTTAAAAAGCATTTGTGCGTTAGTGTTTTTTGTGTGGATTTGCATAATTTGGAATTTGTCTTTAAAGGTTAAATGTGTAATTTCTGTGGCACTAGCATCATCAATTGGAATTGCATAATGACTATTTAAGTCATTCCTCCTGACATGGTCAGACAGATAGTCTAGCCCATATAGTGATATGTCATGCCCAGTTGGGGTTCCCCACCAAGCATCTCATTTGAGTTTGGTGTGGCTAGTGGTACAACAAATATATACTTTATATTACTTTTATATATTATAATTATAGCTATATTATATTATGATATCGTAAATGTATTTAAGGAATGTACACATTGTATTGTTTGTGTTTATGCAGATTGCCACAGTTTAAAGAGGAGGCCAAGAGTTACGTGGGCACTAACATGAAGAAGGTAAATATAAAATAACCTTAGATCTTCTGCTTTCTTTCCTCCAGACCCTATACACCTGTTTCCCCGCCTGCGTTCCTCATTTTTCATTTACTTTGTGCTTTGTTACATAGAGGTCCCCTTACCCATAAGTGAGGTCATTTGCTGTTGCATAATAATAATACCTGTGTGTGTGTGTGTGTGTGTCGTTCATCCGCCCAGGAGATGGAAATAGTATCTAGAAAGAGTTAGCTGTGATTTTTTCAGACGCAGTAATAACTGTTGATAAGTACAGGTTCTGTGTTGGGCCCATGCTCCTTTTCATAGCAATTATTTAGGAATTAAGGATCCTCTCTTCTGTATTCTTAGAACTCATTGTTGACGTTGAGTTCATTCTTTGTCCATTTGCCTGTTCTAACTCGCAGATCCAAGGCTGTATTCTGGACACACAAGATTTTATTTATGCAGATCAGCCTAGATACACCAATCAGAAGGACTTAGATAGGGTATAGACATTTACATGCATTAAATCAGCGTTTTTATTGAATTGCCACTAGTGCATTTAAATATTTATGGCACGCATTATGTTTGAATTATGTTTGCGCATTGTTTGAATGCATTTGAGAAGGACATCTAGCAACCGCATAGCAACATCACAGCAACAAAACATGAAGTTGTGTTTTCAGAGGAATAGTTTGGGTTCAATGCAAGTTAGGCGTCGGTAAACAGCATCTGTGACATTGATGACCAAAGACAATAAATTTAACTCATCTTTTAACAATATTAGCTTTACAGTAAGGCGCTTATAATGGAAGCCTATGGAGCAAGGCATTTTGGAGGTTTTTAAAACAGAAATGTAAAACATATGTTGTTGTCAAAGCACTTCCATACAGAAAGCTTAATTTGTAATTCAAGGCATACCTCGAATACCAACAGAGAATGTGTAAAAGTAGCTGTATTGTTGTGCAATGTTAACAAACGGTAATGAATCGCTTTTGTATTGAAAATGTGTGAAACCAAAGGGGTTTACTATGATATTTTTAAGTGAAAGCACAGTCTAAAGATAAAGTCCTACAAACAGAGTGATGGATGAACCATTTAATACATTTTGGATCCAGTGTTGTACTTCATGCAAATGAATTGAACGCCCTTTCATTATGAGGTTAAACCACATGAGCACTTTTTCATGAGTACAGTTTTGTTAAATGTAGTTTTCTTGTCATTTGAATGTCACTTTCTATATTTGAATGTATATTTATTCGAATAGGCATTTTTTTTTCTTTTTTCAAAGACCAGAAATCCTATTTGAATGCCAATTTGCATGCTGTGTGTGCTTATTTCTGGTCTATTCATTCCCTTCTATTCTTGGTCAGTCTTCCCAATTAATGTATGTTTGTTTGTAACGTATGCTGAGGTGCCAACCCCCCATTTCCTGTAAGAGATGCATTGGGTTATGTCGTAAAATGTATGCTGTGAGAGTGTGATGTTGCTTCCTCATGGGATCCGCATGGATGTGATCTGGTATGCGTGTCATTTACTCCCATGTCTGTATGCCCTTGCACGGTGGTCTTGTATATGTGCTCTCACGTCATGCGTCTCCGTCTGAGCTTGTGACACGATCACTAATCCTGGGGCCTGCCCCTTCTCACCTGAGGCTTACAATATCTTATGGAAAAACAAACGAGTACAGGTAAGGAAGAAGTGACTGTAGACTTACTGTCATCGTCAACGCCCATGTATTTAACCTACCAGTGTTTTGTCAATATTACCAGGTCCAGTTTGGTTCCTTGGTTTTGAAATGGTGTTAAAGATAGTAGGACAAGCTGAGACAATCATTTCATGAGAAACATTGTGATGCTTATTTCATTTTGAATTTAATGCAACACAGCAGTTCACTTCCATCAATAGATTTGGGAACCAAGAACTAGTTCTTATTCAGAATCTTTTTTAGAATTGGTTCAATGACTGGTGTAATACGATTGCAAATGACTCTTCTGAACATATTTTTTAACCCACACACTCACTAAACTCAGTCTAATCTCACATCTTTCTCTTGTACTTGAGGACCATACATTTTATCAGTGCATTTTACTTACATGTTGTGCATGTAACAATGTGTAGATAAAGATACACATTTGTAGCTGAGTTTTGTGGTAGTAAGTACTTTAGCATTTGAATGTTTATTATATGGGGTGTGTTTATGTATTACATTACAGTACATTTTAAATTCTACATTTTACAGACATTTGCTAATTATATTGTTGGGGCTAAAGGGGGCCTGGTCCTTATTGGTACATTAAATAACTTGTAAAGTCACCTCATCATACATACCAGCAGAAGAATGTTTAATAATATCTTTGTGTTTTTTGCAACAGTTTGTGTGACATTTTTTATTTTAATTTGAGGAGTCATGAGGTTTTATTTGTGTCTTGCCCTTCCACATAGTTCTTTTTGCAGTGAACTGCAGTATTTGACTTAGTATTTGATTTAACGAAAGTCCTGTTTGTTTTGAAGCTAAAGATGAGAGCCGGGGGAATGAGCGAGTCGTCCAAGTGGAAGAAGCAGAAGCGATCACCCCGACCCCCTCGTCACGTGGTGCGCAGCCCCTCGGGACAGATGGATCCGGCCCAGTCCACTACTCTCACCAACCACCTCTCAGGTATATTGACATTACAAACACTAGAGGCAAGGGCTTTTGACAGAGATCAATTCCAAGTTGTCTATCATTTCAAAGCACCGTTTCAATAACCACCAACACCTTATTCTTATTCCTTCGTTTATGTAGGTGGAGTTCCATTCATTGAGCAGCAGAGCGGAGGTTCCTCTGCTCTTTCTGGTTCAGATAGTGCAGCTTCCTCCATGTCCAGTCCCACCACTGATAGTGGCCTGAATGCTGGCTCTAAGACCACCTCTAAGGAAGATCTCACCGACGTGGAGCAGAGCAGCTCAACTGCCACCACTCCAATGACACCCACTGCAGAGACAGGCCAACTGGAGTCACGGGTAACCCCAGTTTCCTCTGTTGGTTGATCAACTATGCAGTTTATGCTGACAAACAACTGCCCTTTAGACAGAAAGGGGTTATCTGATTGATATGTAAAATAGCCAAAGACTGATTGTGGTTATGATGGTCGGTGACATGTTGTGTCATCAGCCTGAAGGCAGGGGAGTGGAGCGTGCCCAGTCAGCGTCAGTGGAATCCATTCCTGAAGTTCTGGAAGACCGAGACTTGCTAGCTGACCAGTCAGATTCAGCATCCATCCATGATATGGATTATGTAAACCCCAGAGGGGTGCGCTTCATGCAGTCCACCCAGAAAGAGGGTAGGAGAACTGCTGCGAACAGTAACACCTAATTTTGAGCTTTATGTCTGCATTTCTGGCTAAAAATGGCTAGAAATCTGATTGGAGTTCTGATTAGAGTTCTGCTTGTGTTTCTTCAGGTGCTGCAATAATCCCATATGGACTTCCATGTCTGAGAGAGCTCTTCCGGTTCCTCATCTCCCTCACCAACCCACATGACCGCCATAACTCAGATGTGATGATGCACATGGGCCTGCAGCTTTTGAATGTGGCCCTAGAAGCTGCACACATTGCCCCATACCAGTCTCTGCTCGGCCTGGTCAAAGACGAGCTCTGTAGCCACCTAATACAGGTGAATGCTTAGAGCTCACAATGCTCACTATTGTTATCAAATATGGTCTGCCTGGTTTTTCTAGGTATGCTCTTAGCTGTTGTAAAGATTCTCTGTTTCTCTTTGTAGTTGTTAAGTGTGGACAGGATGAATCTCTACGCTGCCTCCATACGTGTTTGTTTTCTTCTCTTTGAAAGCATGCGGGAACATCTCAAGTTTCAGATAGAGGTATGTGATAGAATTACTCACACAGTGTATCTGTGGTGAGATGTGCTACATTTCGTATACAGGTAGTCACTATTTGTACCTTCTACAGATGTACCTGAAGAGGTTGATGGACATTATTACCTCAGAAAACCCTAAAATGCCCTATGAGATGAAGGAGATGGCTCTGGAGGCCATCGTACAGCTCTGGAGAATCCCTAGCTTTGTCACTGAGCTCTATATAAATTATGACAGTGATTTTTACTGCTCCAACCTGTTTGAGGATCTCACGAAGCTTCTGTCCAAGGTGAGCACTGTAAAATGTGGTGGGTGAAGAACCAACTTTTCAGTAAAAACCATTTTACACATTCCTGCAAATTCCTTAACTATGGTGTATTGATGTGTTTGCAGAACGCCTTTCCAGTGTCTGGGCAGCTCTATACAACTCACCTCCTGTCACTTGAAGCCCTGTTGACTGTGATTGACAGCACAGAGGCTCACTGTCAGGCCAAAGTGCTGAACAGTGCCGCACAGCAGGACCAGTCAGAATCTACTACGGGAGATGCAGACAGTTCTACCCACACAATCACAGATATAACCACAGGTGGACAGAATTGGCTAAACACTAACAGTACTGTTTTAGTTAACCAAAAAGAAACTTAATTGTTGATTTCTCATAACAACAAACCCTTTTACTTTGGGTCACTTTATACAGAGACTGGCAAATCCATGCTCAGTGTTAATGGGCAGAATGCTGTGGTATCAGAGACAAAGCCTGTCTGTCCACCAACCAGTGGTTACCTGATGGCAGAGAAGATGAGATTAGGTCGACAGGACCAAGAGGATATGGACTCGGGTACTGTACTGGCATTTTCCTGTGAAGTGCAACAAACAAATAACAGTCATTGTGATTGCAGTAAATCTTCAAGGAATTAGAGTAACCAAATGCTTCATTACCCAAATCTAGCAGAGAAGAAAATCCCTAAAACACCTCAGCGTTTTACCAGCTGTCTGCCAGACTCTCAGGAACTTTCGAGGATCAAGACCAAGAAGAAGGTGCTCAAACTGTCTTCTGGTTGTTCTTTGCCATTGTATTTTGAAAACATTTAAATTTAATTTTGAGTTTTGCAATGATTACTCATAAAATGATTTGAAAAATGACAAAGTTCAAGACTACATTTACAAATGTAATCAATGTAGAAGTCAAGGTAATTCCTATGAAGAGATCTGAGACTTTC
Source organism: Botia almorhae (assembly GCA_036877575.1). Classification (NCBI taxonomy): domain Eukaryota; kingdom Metazoa; phylum Chordata; class Actinopteri; order Cypriniformes; family Botiidae; genus Botia; species Botia almorhae. The sequence goes on along the minus strand of JAZGTJ010001166.1, from coordinate 1,137 downwards.
TCCTGCAACTGTACACTTAATTTTGTGTGTTGTTTTTATGCTTTAAAGCTTCTCATTACGGGTACAGAGCAGTTTAATCAAAAGCCAAAGAAGGGCATTCAGTTCCTGCAGGAAAAAGGTCTGCTCAGCAGCCCAATGGACAACAATGAAGTGGCTCAGTGGCTGAAGGAGAATCCCCGCCTGGACAAGAAGATGATTGGAGAGTTTATAAGTGACCGCAGAAACACAGACCTGCTGGACAGTTTTGTCAAGTAAACTTCCTCTTTACAGCATTTTGAGGGTTAGGGCAGCTGTCTACTTACCATCTCCCATTCATATCCTGTCATCACTCTACTTTGCCTCTAAATAAAACTGGTGAAAGGCCAAAAATAAATTAAAGAGATGTGATCTGTTATTCCACTGCCTTGGCATTTCTCGCAGATTCCCTGTTACGCTTCCTGGTCACTGCTAAGGCTGCAGGAGCTCGTTCAACAACTAAAGAGAAATTCCAAGCAATTCGATTTATTGGTTATAATTCCCATGCCCTGACAGGCACCAACTTAAATGAGTTAAAACCAGAAAAAAATCAGGTAGTTGGCAGCTGGTCTAGCTTGGTCAGACTTGACTGTTGGCATATATAGTCATTAGCCATGCCGTCTAAAGCTGAGGACTGTGGACTGTTAGTGGACTGTTAATTTAGAAGTTCTTCTCCATAAATGTTTAAAGGAATTATTTCCAACTTCCTAGGGCGAATCACTGGCCCACACAGTTATCTGAAGGCGTTTCTTCTCTTTCTCTGTTCCACAGCACATTCACCTTCCAGGGCCTACGCATAGACGAGGCTCTCCGCTTGTATCTGGAGGCATTCCGTCTTCCTGGCGAAGCGCCTGTCATTCATCGGCTCTTGGAAACCTTCACCGACAACTGGCATGTGAGTCAGCTGCCAGCCACATAAACACACCGACATGCCCTCGTTTTGGCAGGGACACACACATATCCCGTCTAAAGAGTATATATGTGCACTATATGTATATATATATTATATATATTTATGTACACACACACACATACTTGTTTTTGCTACTTAGTGGGGACACATGACTACATGCAGCCTGGTGGGAACCACCCTTTCTGAGTGGTCTATAGACAAGGCAGAAA
>JAZGTJ010001165.1:0-63764 GCA_036877575.1 Botia almorhae | reverse complement strand
ATAGCTTTAGAATTGTCACAACAAAATATGCTTCAGAATAAACACATACAAATTGTATCAGGTTAATATTACAGGTTACCGCAATTGTAATATCTGAATATTCACTACATGTTTAACTTCATTTTTATGTTTATGTTATTATTTCCACTTCTGCAGTATAAGGTTGAAAATGTCATGCGTAGGTTCATGTAGGGTCTCCACTCTCTGGGGTCACTGCTGTGGGGGGAAGATCTGTGCTGTACTGATGACTCCACCCACCGCCACACCCAAGGCCACTTCACTCTTTACCCTCCCACCTCATACAGGTATGACCAATCACATAGTTGGTTTATTGATATAAATTCTTTGCTCAGGCTTATTCATTTTAAGTTTGTTTGTCATTGGATAATGAGGGAATTATGTAATCACGTAGCAACACCCTGGCAATCAGCCACCACAGCATCATGGCACTCAAGGTTTCATACATTTTTGCATGAGAAAGCACCACTTAAATATTCTTAATTAAAAATCAAGTGTATTTTTGTCAAATACTGTTCCAGACTTCAGCAGAATTTTGACAGCACCCGTGAACACTTGAATACTTATTGAAGATACATCTACATAATATCATAATATTTCTATTATCATATAACTTCCAGAACGAATCTCAAAGAGCAGCCATAGAACCTCTAGCCTTGGTTTTTGCACTTGACTGTCAGTCAGTTGGACCAACATTGAGGTCATCATATGTCTGTCCACCCTGGCACCCCATAATCGCCCCATGAGCCAGAGTCAAAGAGTCGCCCCCTCTACACTGTGAATGAGGTTCTGCTTGGCTGGGGTTCAGGGGGCTTGTGTGTGTATCTGTTTGACTACATGTATGTTTGGCCTTGAAGAGGAGTGTCTTCATTGGTGCGTGAACCCACATTCGTTGTCTGAGGCCCTCGACTTCTCATTCAGCCAGCCAATGGTCAGTGTCAAATCTCTCTGGGCGCTTTGCTCATTCAGAGTCTCTAGTTCCTGAGAGGCCCTTTTCTTTGTGCCTCCATTAGCCAATGAGAGTCAGACCTCGGCCGCTGTGCTTTAAGAGTGCTTCAAAAGACAAGATCTTGCTGGGCTTTGTGCGTTTAAAGACAAAGTGCTATAAACCCTCTTGGGGAGGCTGCGGGGCACCCAGCATTTTTTGGAAGTGAAGATGCGATTGGTTTGAAAGTGGCTTTGTGTGATGCATGTGTTGTTAACATGTAGACCTTTTAGTAAGTACAGTGTGTCTTCATGGGGTGAAGTGTTAAGTATGTTAAACAATGAATTCAGTGGATGGGCAATCAAAATCATAAGAAGGTGTGCAGCATGCCGAAGAACATCAAGCCTTTGTCTAGTGGATCTTTTGGACCATAGCTTACCAGCATGTCTACACACCTCACCCCTACACTAAGTTAACCTATATAGTACATATATGATAATCACATTCTACATTATGTCTCTATAACAGGTGCTTTTTGCTGGTTGTTATGCACAGGTGTGTTTGTATCCAGGTTCAGCAGTGTTCTTCAGACCTTTACTAGTCATCTCTTTGTGAAAATACATATTAACTAGTTTTCCCTTCTATGAGAATCTATCATGAAATTAAGGCCAGTTGCATAAACATAGCCACTATGGTAAGACTGTCATAACAACTATTCTGACTAACTAGCAATTACTTAATCTAGTAAAGTAGTAAAGCTAGTAAACTTGTAAAGATAATCAGACTTGCTTTTTAGATTCAAATTAAATATTTAAAAGTTGATCAGTATTTAAAAAATTGGATTACTAACTTGTAAGACTAGCCTAAGCAGCCATGCTACCAGCCACTGACAGGAGTTTAACTAACCCTAATAACCTGCTATTAGTTTATTATTCACTTTAGGATTAATCAGTGACGATCACTGATGTTCTTAACACACATATACCATTTCATTTTGTCTTCTCTTTATTTGACTAAAATTTACATTATCACAAACTACCACCTGTCGTCAGTTCATAATTTAATGCATACAAATACATACAAATAATTAAATACATTTAATCTTGTTTTAAATACATTAATCCTGAATATAAAGGTGATTAAATATGAATCTTTGAAAGAAACATTACAGATGGAAAATTAAAGCAAAATTTGTCAGTATTAACTCACCAGTCACTTTATTAGGTGTCCCTGTTGCTTGTTAACATAAATATGTAATCAGCCAGTCATGGGGCAACAAACACTTCAGTCCACATGAGTGTTGTCACTGGTAATTTCTATCTCTTATGGTTACTTTCAGCAGGACAACATGACATGTCACGAAGCTCAGATCATTTCTAACTGTTTTTTGAACATGACATTGTTCACAGTACTCATTATGATGACATCCACAGTCATAAGATCTCAATCCAGTAAAACACAATGTTGTCATGTCAATCTGGACCAAAATCTCCAGCATCTTTTTCACTCTGTCCCATAAAGAATAAGGTGCTTCTGAAGCTAAAATGTGGTCCAATCCAGTACTAGAAGGAAATGTCTAATAAAGTGGCTAGTGAGTGTCTGTATAACAAACACGACACATTATTGTGTATCTGAGAGTGTTTAACAATATTGAGGAATAGGCAGAAAAAAGCACACAATTTTAGTAGAGAAATAGAGATTGACTGTTGAACAGTATAAACATAATAAAACATCTTGATACATAAACTTCTTTCTTTTAGTTTTGTCCCATTACTAAAGGATCAATGTGGAGCTGGTCAATATTAGACAGATAAACGTACTGCTATTATTGAGTACAGCTGAGATCTGCCATGAAAACATCTTTATTTTAAAGTAGAGTTAAACAGTAAAAACTAAATTTTGAGATTAAAGCACTTCAACTACACAGTTAGTAGTCTTAATATGAATTTTGAGTAACACAGGAGATATTGAACACTTTCCTGGATTTTGACCTTTATGTTAACTCAATAGTTGTGGTGTTATAGTTCATAATTTCACTTTACTGCCCTAGCAACATTGGATGGTGTGAGGTTACTGTCACTAGCTTGGGTTTAAATTTCTTATGCTGGATTTGGGAGAAGGGTCACAGCCTGGTAAACGTCTGTACATGCATGCTGTCAGACAACATCGCAGATGATAAAGAGAGGAAAGACTGAACGAAGGAATTAAGGAAAGGTGAAAAGAACAGTTAAGTGAAATCTGCATTAGGCCTCGACAGCTGCTACAGAGAAACTTATCTCTTTTATCTTAACTTTTACTCTCCTTTTCCCATTGTGTTGCTTGTTCTCTGTTTTCAGTGTGGCCTGTAGGAGGAGCTGTCAGTGATTTTCCTGCTCACTTTGCATCTGTGTTATTTTTTTCTCACTCTCCGTCACTTTAAACTGGTTTCTTTTTTCATCTGTAGTCTGAATGTCACTGCATTTGTGTTTGTATGGTTTAACTCATGTGCACGTCACCAGGTTACAGGCTTTCAAGACCTGGAGCTTTTCAAGATTTGGAGTAAAATTAGGAAAGGATACGGCCCACAATTGTTGCTAGCTCATATGCGGCATTATGCATAATGCACTTGAACTAAAATGCATATTTAAAATACTTTTGATTATTAATCATCATTTTTACACCATTTAACAGCAGATATTTATGGAATTTTCATTTTGAAATACTGTACATTGATGTGGGTGGACTCTGACCTAAATCGGATGGCATCTTTGGTTCTTTCTTTGAGTTGTTCTGGCTTTATGCTCACGTTCGTCCAGATTTGTACCGTATGGCAACACTGCATGAGTCATTTGATCAGAGAAGGAGAGACAGACAGACTTTGAGAGCATGTATTTTAAACACACAGAGTGTTGGAGTTTATTCAGGCTTTGTTACATGCTGGAGACAATATCCATATATTAATTATTAATATATATCAAATGCCAAAGGGAATCCTTCAGATTCAATAATTAAATGAGACTGTAAATGTTTTAAAAGGTATCTTTGCAAAATCAGTTAGTAAACTCATACTTGTTAATAGATAGAATATCCCATTTCATTTTTTGAATAGATAAAGATGACCTAATTCAGTATTCTCTGTTAGTGAGTGAACCTCCAGCTAGTTGGGAACTAGTTTGCACCCAGCATCTCTCTCTTTCTCTCTTAGAATCTTTCTCTCTCTCTCTCTCGATGCTCTCGATGCTCTTGCACTGCTTGTACATATTTGATTAGACTCTTCTCATGTGTTTCCTGTCTCACTTATCTCCCTCTTTCTGTCTCTCGCTCTCAGAACCAAGCTGTAATGTGTCTAATAATTAGTCTGAGTGACATGGCCGATGCTCTGGATTCCTGGAGGTAATAAAACAGGCCAAACATCCTGTAGTCTGTTATTGAAGGTGGGACCTGGGTTATTATAAACCATTATTGTAGAGATGCATTTGACCCACAGTATCACTGCCACTGCAACCAGTTAGATCACCACAGCAGCTATATAATACCTTCGCTACGGTGGTGAGTTTTTGCAGTGCCACAGCACTATTAACATTTTCCTCATAAAATGTAAAAATCAAGTTCAAAAGCTGTTGGTGTTTCTATTTTTATGTTTTTGCATCATCTGACACACACACACAGTAAAGTGCATTAGCAGAGTGGGGCAGGCAGGGTGGACCTCTCTCTGGCTGTCAGCTCATGTTAGTGTAACTGTGTTCAATCAGACATGCTCCTTGGCAGACAGGCCGGGGGGGATTCAGCTGCCACGGCAAACACACACACACAGCACCGACCCCCACCCCAGCCCCACCCCAACACAAGCACCCAGCACTGCCCTCAGGGGCCACGGAGTTGCAGAATCAATATTTTTATACTGGCTAAAGCCTCTCAGTGGCCAGACTACAGATCTTTTGGGCTCAAACCTTTTCCCTTCTGTGCTTTCATCACTCATTCTGCATCTTTTTTCACCTTTTTTCATCATATATTCCATCTCTCCTTGTTTCCTCATGATGCATGGCATATCTTTTTATCTGTTCTCTACTGTAGGCCTCCTTTCTGTTTGTTTACAGACAGTCCTCCCTATCGCTCTCTCTCTTTTTGAGCTGCATTTAATTTGTTCAGTTTTAATATTTAGGTGAACTTGGCTCTTAATTTAGCTAAAATTTAGTTAAAATGTTTGTATGGAGTAGTATGTTTAAAATGTTCATTTTTCAATTGGATGGTGTCATTTAAAGAGCAATACACCACAAAAATATTTTTTGTTGATGCAACAATAACATATAATTTCGCTGCAATGTATGTTTTGTTTATAATGTTTGAAAAAGACAGGTGTTAGAAAATTTTCTGTTTGCCCTTGATTTACCATATATAATGAATTAGTGCTTTGCCATAAGGTTTTTTAAACACAACTAAAGGTGAGGATGTATATGTGGCTTTTCATTTTCTTCTGTGGCTTGTCCGGAGCACAAAGCATGTTGGGAGTCCTGTCACAGCAAATCACATCCAGCGGATCAGCCTAGTGCAAGAGCTCTTTACACACACACACACACACACTCATCCTAGTCCTCAGTGCTTCTTCATTTAATGTCATCTTTCTACTAGTCGCTTTTTAAGCTGCATAACGGAGAGAAAAAAAGAGGGAGAAATTAAAGAGGCAGAAAGATAGACAGAGAGAGGGAAAAAGCCTACCAATACACCCCTGTGCAGACTGACCTTGTTTTACTGCCACTCTCCTCTTGGTAGCCCATTTCTCTCTTCCCTTGGCTGAACTGCATCTCTTGTATGTTTTGGTTTCTGCTTGTTGGTGCAGCTAATAAAATAATGGTTGATAAAATGCCATAGTGACCAATGTGAAAGGTGAATGAAAACTGTACAAACAGGTTACAGGCAAAACAAAAACCTGGGCAAAATATGTGCTCCGGAATGTGTTTATATCCTTCTGATCTTATGCGTTATATTGTATATAATTGTCATGTTATATAAATTACTCTTCTTCAACCTCGCATTACTCTGCATATGTTTCTGTGACAGGTTCAGTGTTAGTAAAGATGTTATAAAATAAATGACACAATACAATAAAATACACAATACAACATCAGCTTCTTTATGGTGTGAAAAAGCATCTCATCTAGCCGCTGTGTATGTCAATGACTGTTTATGCAATTACCCCAGATAACATGTGTCAGCACTTCATGAGTTTGCACTACAGGAAAGATTTATTCAGAATTTATGTGTAACGGAATGCAGACTCAACACAGGAGGTTAGTTTAACCAACAGGCGTATTTATCATTATACGAACAGGTAAGTATGAAGACCGATAATGTTCCAATAGATATAACGGGCATTTGAATGACATTACTGATCGCCAGTCCAGGAGCTGGCGATGACGATAAAGACGATAATTCAGGTGAGGCACACACAACACACACATGAGAACACAAAGAAGATTCGAGAAACACAAACGAACTGGAGCAGGTAAACGATGGAGATGAGTCTGTATCCGTGGTTAAGACCAGACGTTGTGATAGTGAAGGGTGTGTGCTTATATAGTGTCTTTGATTAGTGCCCGGTGTGGGTGATTAGTATTCTGGTGATCACTGCATGTGGGCGGAGCCTGATGCTTTCGTGACAGAACCCCCTTTCCACGGACCACTCCTGAGGGCCGAATACCCCGACGCTGTGGTGTACATCCTTTCACCTCTGGGAGCAGGAGCCTCTGGATGTGAAGTGTGGAATTCCGTCAACAGATCGGGATCTAGACTATCACTCCTGGGTACCCAAGACCTTTCCACAGGTCCGTATCCTTCTCAGTCCACCAAATATTCCAGTCTACCACCACGACACCGGGAACTTAGGTTCTCCTTCACAAAAAAAACAGTCCCATCCTCAATGACCAGTGAGGGAGGTGGTTCGTCTCTTGGCCCAGGCTCTGTGGAAACGGGAGATAGTGATGAGTGAAATGGTTTTAACAGTGATACATTGAAGGTGGGGTGGATGCGGTATTGTGTTGGTAGCTTCAGCTTGTAGGTGACCTGATTGATTTGTTTGAGGATGGGGAAGGGGCCAATGAACCTGAGACTTTTTGCATTGTTTTCTTAAATGGATGTCTTTAAATATCCTCTGGAATACCAAAGTTTCTGAATACCTGATTAAACAACCGATCCAACAACTGAAAGAACCGATCTACAGCCACCAGAATGCATGTGTTTCCTTTAGAAGCTGGTAGATCTGTAATAAAATCTACTCCTAGGTGTAACCAGGGACGCTGAAGAGTGGGTAGAGGTAAGAGTTTACCTGTAGGTAGATGTCGAGCAGTTCTTGAGATGGTACACTCCTGGTATCTCCTCACATAACTTCTGACGTCGTTTGCCATGTTAGGCCACCAGAAGCGATCTTGAAACATTGAGAGGGATCTATTGGCCCCAGGATGACCAGTACCCAGAGAGTTGTGTGCCATGTGAATGAGACGGATCCGTTGACTTCTTGGTATCTGTGTATTTGGTGGGCTACCCCACCTGTCTTCCAGCAGTTTGAGCCGGTTACATTTTCTTGTCTTTCTGACATAGTTAAGCAGTTACATCCTGCATACTGCCCCCTTGACAGTATTCCTGCACATTTAGTTAAAGATGTTTTTGACACTGTTGGGCCAAGTATTGTAACTTTAGTTAATACATCTCTCAGCTCAGGGTGTGTACCAGCTGTTTTTAAACAAGCCATTGTGAAACCGCTTTAAAAAAGGAAAAATTTGGATTTATCAATTTTGTCTAATTTTAGACCAATATCTAAACTCCCCTTTCTTTTGAAAGTCTTGGAAATAGTTGTTTTTAATCAACTTAAGTCATTTTTAGATGAATTTAGTATTGTTGAAAAAAAATTTCAGTCTGGTTTTAAGCCCTGACACAGTACAGAAACTGCTCTTTTAAGCGTTTTGAATAATCTTTTTCTAGCTGTGGACTCTGTGGTAATTCTGCTGTTTTAGTCTTATTAGATTTACTTGCGGCCTTTAATACGGTCAACCACTCGATTCTTTTATCTAGACTTGAACAGTGTGTTGGCATTAAAGGCATAGCGTTCAAATGGTTTCAGTCTATTTGACAGATTTGCGTATTTGACAGAAGTTTTTCTGTTCATCTTGGTGAATTTTCTTCAACTGCTGCCCCTCTATCTTGTGGTGACCCCAAGGGTCAATTTTGGGCCCCATGTTGTTTTCTTTGTATTTGTTGCCCTTGGGGTATATTTTTAGAAAACACAATATCTCCTTCCATTGTTATGCGAATGATGTGCAAATTTATTTGCCTGTTACAACAAATAACAAAGCTTAATTTCTCTTAAAAACATGGCTGGATCAGAATTTTCTTTGTCTTAATGAAAATAAGTCTGAGATTGTTGTGTTTGGTCATCCTGGTGATTTAAGTGGTTGTGTAGATGGACTTGGTAATTTAGGTTTGTATGTTCGTCCTTTTATCACGAATCTTGGTGTGATATTTGACAGTGGTTTTAAATTTGAAAAAACAGATTAGTTCTGTTGTAAAAGCCAGTTGCTTTCAATTGAGACTGCTGGCTAAGGTCAAGCCCTACCTGCCACGTAAGGATTTGAAAGTGTAATTCATGCTTTTATAACGTCTAGATTAGACTACTGTAACTCTCTATATGTTGGTTTGGATGTGTCATGTCTACAATGTTTACAGTTAGTCCAGAATGCAGCAGCTTGTCTTCTAACTGGGAACTAAAAGTATGAGCATATTACCCCAGTCTTGCTTCACTTTACTGGCTTCCTGTCCACTTCTGGATTGATTTTAAGCTTTTGCTGTTTGTTTATAAGATTTTAAATGGGTTGGCGCCTGCTTATTTATCAGAGCTTTTACATGTTCATACTCCTGTTAAATCACTGAGGTCATTCAATCAGTTGCTCCTTGATGTTCCAAGATCAAGGTTAAAAAATAAAGGTGACCGAGCTTTTTCAGTGGTGGCACCAAATTTGTGGAATAGTTTACCTGTACACATGAGAACTGCTCAGACTGTTGGAATTTTTAAGTCGTTGCTTATGTTTTTCGTAATGCCCTGTAGGAGTGATGAATGCTGTTTTCCACTTGTCCCTCTCACGTATTCGAATGAGGTTAAACGTGCTTCTGAGGTCCAACTTGGTGAAAATTTTGACTCTGCAAAGTTGTTCAAGCTGTGGGGACGAGAGGAAGAGGATATCTGAATGGAACAGTAATTTTGTTTAACTCACGGTAATCTATGCAAGGCTGCAAGCCTCTGTCCTTCTTCGCCGCAAAGAAGAAACTAGAAGAAGCAGTCCCATGGTTTGTGAGGTGGTAGAGCTGTGACTCGTTTCGTGCAGAAAACGTCACTGAAGTGTGTGTGTTCTTTGGGTATGGATATAGATCTTTTCTCCAGAGGGTTTTCGATGGAAGTGGAGAAAACTGAAAGATCAGAGGTAAGTAATTTGGGTTTTGGCAGATTTGGTAAACATTTGTGGAAACAGTCCTTACCCCACTTTAGGACTTCTCCAGAGGACCAGGATATTGAAGGGTCATGGGAAATGAGCCATGGGTGCCCTAGTACACTTCCAGATGTAGACCCCTCCAGAAGTAACAGAGAAATATCCTTAGAGTGCAGTAGACCAACTTGCAGTTTGATGGTACCCACCACATACCGTACATGTCCTCAGCCTATGGGATTCCCATCTATAGGCTATATCTTGTATGTGGTTTCATTGATTCTTTTCTGGAGTTAAAGTTGATCACAGAGGTTGACGGAGATGAAGTTTTTGGCTGAGTCGATGAGTGCATTAACTGAAACACAACAATGACCAGTAGTGAGTTGTATGGTAGTGGTGAAACCTTCATGGGTGATGAGGAAACAACACTCACCAGAGGTCCTGGAGGACGAATGGGACATGTTTGAATTACATAGGCTCTGGTTGGGGTTCTGGAGGGCTAGAGTTTTCTGGCTGGCGGTAGCAATTTGGTGGATGTTGAGACTGTTCCTCCTCCATACAAACACAGATCTGATTTGCAACTCTAATAGAAAGTTGGATGAAACATGGTGCTTCCGTGACATTGTCATTATTATTGTAATGTGTGTATGTCTGTGTTGTGTTGTCCTCAGTTTTTATCTTCGTGGTTGGATGTTCATGTGTCTGTTTAGGTCTCCTACATGTGCATCAAGTGCCTTGTCTGAACTGTCTAGCATGAGAGGTACCTGACACAAAAAACTTTTAAACTCAAGTGAAAGCAGTTTACAATTGATGTGAGTAAACAATAATGATGTCATAAAACAACAAGCCAATCTGCAACACTTTGCAGTCACACGTTATTGATCTGACATTAAATTCAGAGTTTTATTGTATTTTTCTTTCATATGCTCCATAATCAAACATGCAATTGTTTGATATCTTTATTAGAACATTTGCAAAAATGTCATATATGTAATTGTTGGTTACAGGGATTTGTAACAGTTCCAGGCAGTTAGTCGTGAAGCATCGAAAAGATGTAGTGCTGAGATGAGTCCATTTAATGTTAATTCACTGAGATGAGTCCTTTTTTTTGTTAATTCACCCCCCCCCCCAAACACACACACACGAACCAGTGCACATATCAGGAGGTGAATTTTTTATTTTATGATGTTTTTATTAAACACACTTCACTAGTTCATGTTTATTTTCCTGAGCTATTGAGTGTCAATTTAAAAAGGCTGAATTGATTGACTTTAACTGCTGTCTTGTGCCAGGCATTCTGTCACGTGCAAAACAAAGATAGAACCTAAACGCAGACAGCTTACAAACAAACAAGACTTTATTTAAACCCAAAAAACACAAGAACATTCAACAACCGGTACAAGACAGCAAACACAAGGGAATTAAATAGGGAATGAACTAAGAAGGGTAATGAAGGAAAACAGGTGAGGGGACTTAACTAAAAATGGGATTAACAAGGGGGCAGGGGCAGAGAGCACATGGCCAATGCAAACAAAGACCATGTGCTTCCACAAATGACAAGACACAGAGCGTGAGTCCAGATCCTGACTTCAAGAAACAAGAACCAGGACTAGGATTGAGTCAGGATCCAGACATCATGCTCAGACACAAAACACAGGGAATGTCAGGGTCCTGGCAAAGGAACTAGGAAAACTCATAACCAGGACCAAGAATCCAGGACCCTGACAATGTGTGTGTTCCTGTATGTGTCTCTGTTGGCCCTTCAATATTTGTTCAGCTGATGAGCCAGCCCTTGTTTGTGTACCACTGCAAGAATCATACAAAAACCAGAAGAAGTATTTACCTACAACGGTTTTGCCACAAATCTGAATTTTGAGATACTGTAATACAACCTGTAGTATTAAGAAACCATTTTTATTGACACTACGTTAAAAAACAACAACTCTGAACCTCCACAGCGATGCCACACAGATAACCGTCCATGTCAGACATGCTTATTGAATAATCAGAAACTTCGTCCACCCAATCACGCTTACTCATGGATTTTGTGATTTTGTCCCCTTTAATACTTATTTGTGTTTGATGATTTTTTGCAAGCCATCCATCATTACAACCTTCATTTCCTCAAAGATGCTCCTCACCTTCACTTGAAGATGAGTCAGTGTGAATCACAGGCATGTGTGTTGCGTGATTATGTTTGAAGACTGATTGACAGGCCAAGTGTGTGTCAGTCAGGTCGTTCAAAGTGCACCTGTCAATCAAAGATCAGCTGCGTCATGGCAACCTGACTGCAGAAAGATGAGTTCACACACACTGAAGCCGAGTTACACGCATGAAAACCTCATCAGATATTAGGTGTGTGCAGATTATGAACAAATTACATTCACATTACAGTGTTGAGTGTAAAACTTTAAGCTTTACAACAGTGTAAGAATTGGAAATTATTTTATATAGAAATTGTAATATTCAGGATAGGAATTATGGTCAGTAGCTGCTTACTGTTTTCATTTTGCAGCCAATAATACAACGGCAAATTTATAAATCTGTTTTTATTTATTTGGTACGGATATTGTCACAGATATATCATGCTTCTAATAATTTTGCTCTGAAACAATAATGAATGCCTATAAATGTGACAGTCATGATGACCTTTCATACAAGTTTATTAACTACAGTCTGTCATGGGTGACTATTTGAGAACTGAAATCAAATGTAGGTAAAGATGATTGATGAGCTCTTTAACTCATGATCTACTGGTCTGTTGAACCAGTGTTTGTATTGTAATGTCATTCATTCAGGCTGCTCTACATGCTGTCATTTTTTTACCCAGAGGAGCGTTTGGCTGCTTGTCTGTGACTGACTGGTAAAGTTCAATTGGCGGCTGACGAGCAGTCAATTACCCAGTATGCCCTCCGGCCAGAATTAACCTCGTCCCTGTCCCGGCAGGACCAGACTGTGAGGGTTACGAGGAAAACCGTGATTAGCAAAAGCTCCCGCATATGCATGTGTCGACCATCAGGTGACGATTGAGGTGAGAATGTAGTGTGTCATTAAACTGTACTTAACCCCTAAATTACCTTTGACTGACTCCAGCCGAACACACCTTGAGGGTGTTGGAGGTTGTGGTGCTGAGCACGGATGATCTTTAAGTCAATATTTTGGAAAAATTAGTTGAGAGTTATTAGTTAAGAGTAACTGTGTTGAGAGCTGGGCTGAGATGTGTTTTTAATGGCAATAGCTGTATTGTTGTACTTGGACTGACTGAAACATCGGACGCTCAGGGAAATGAAGGTTCATGCCAGTGAAGTTTTACTAGCTGTGGGCATATTTCAGACTTGTGTGGGCATATTTTAGATGATGTGTCTTGAAAATTTGTTTTGTAATTCAAATGACACAAGCATTCCTTTAGTAATTGTTTTTTTGTTGTCCTGTTTTAGTTTTGAAGGTTCTGCTCCTGGGGCAAGATCTTGATTGATTGGTTGTTTTGGAACCAGCCTGCTGCTAGTGTCTAAATCTGATTGGTTCATTGTTTGATTTGTTTGTGCCAGGGCCCTGCTGCTTGGAGTTCAACTATTAACCTGTGCACTGGTATGAACAAAACATACCAAATGGTGATTTTTTTTTGTTAATTACAAAATGCCAAAACTTTAGTGTAAGGGTTAGGTTTAGAGGTAGGGTTATGGTAATAGAGTATAAAGTTTGTACAGTATAAAAAAACTCACAAACCACATATACTAGTATGTGTGTGTGTGTGTGTGTGTGTGTGTGTGTGTGTGTGTGTAAACTAGTGGGGTAGGGATAGTTCCCCCCAAAAAATTTTTGTTTGTTTTTGTTCTTACAATAGACGTCAAGGGCTGCCACTGTTGTGTGGTTACCAACATACTTAAAATATCTTTTTAAAGTAAAAAAGTCCCATAGGTTTGGAATGACATGATGCTGAGTGAATGATTTATAAAGAATTTTCATTTTTGGATGAATTATCCCTTTAAAGCAATTCTTCAACGCAAACACCTGAATCTTTCTTCCAGCTATTTGTGATGGCACATACCCTCACAGAGAGGAGAACATTCATGCTTTTCCATAATATTAAAGGTTAGAGATAAGAGTGTGGAGATACTGGTATACTTCTCATTTGTGTACTGTATTTCTTTTTGCAACTACATGATGCTAGCAACTGTTGGTAATGAAGGTTAGAAAATCTAACCTTTAAGATGTGTTAGATGACAAATCCAAACAGATCCAAAGTTCAGATCCAGTTCAGTAGGTCTTGTATTAGGTCTCACTAGACCTAGTTCTTATTTCTTATTTACAGTTCTTATTTAAATAATTTTTGTTTACAATTCAAAGATAGTGGCGCTCTGTTGTGAGTGAAACCATGAGGCAGATTCAGAGATGGAGTGAAACAACAGGCAGGCAGATTGTGACATCAATACGAACCCAACATAACATTAATACATGTAGAATAATACATGGAATAAAATGAATATATAAAAGAATAATACAGTGAAACTGAATATATAAAAATGAGTAAAGAATAAGGATAAGAAAATAAATGAGACAGAATTTTGGTCATCTTTCAGATAACACACAAGACTCTTCATAGGGTTATGATTGTATTGAACAAAGGCCCTGCATACTGCATCCTGCATGTTTACAGTCCAGTACACCGTATGTAAGCAGTCCAATCAAATGAGTTCAAAGAAATGTTAATATTGTACTTGATTGTGCTTCTGGTTTATATGGCACATTGGAAATGCTCAGGTGGAGCACATTTTATTGTGGCATATTTCATACAATGTGTAATAACAATGTAGCAGCACATTATATACAGCACCCTTTCTGTTATGTTGATTTGAATACCTATTGTCACTTAATGCTGAGCAGGAGAAGAACCTGCTACCTACTGTAAAATTTAGTGGAGGGTCCATCATGCTATGGGACTGTGTGGCAAGCACAGGTACTAGAAACCATTTCAGAGCTGAAATGTTTCCATAAGGTATAAATTATATATAATGAAGTTGCTGCTACAAAAGACCAGCAGACTATAAATTGAAATGAATAATTTTCAGGTGTGACCAAACTTTTGTATGAACACTATGTAAATTATATATTTTATTATCTTGTTTTTTTTACTGCTTCTCTTTTTTGCAAATCACCCTTGTGTTACCTGTATATGTTGTATAGTGTATATATTGATAAATACTACACAACATATACAGCTGACATCATAATGATATTAATGTAACATTAATACTTAACAGATATATATATATACAGATTGAATGTAAACAGATTGTGTTGGTCTCTGCTCATTAAATACTTTAGTAAAAAAGGCAAATTAGATTATATTGCTGAAATACTGTCAGAGTTTTATATGGATGAAATACTGTCAGAGCAAACACAGTTTCAGTAAACTTGCCATCTTCAGTAAAGCTCGTCTGACCCCACCCTGTACACCGGCGGCCAGTTCAAAGGTGGAATTTTAATTCTGAGCGGGAGATGTCCACACAGAAGAGCACCGGCTTCTCTGTTGGTTCTGGCATGGCTGCTAAAAATAACTTTCCCACACTCTCAAAATGCTCCAAGGGCTTCTGGAGAACTTGCTTTTAGCTGTCAGCTAGTCTCTAAACCCAGAATGAATATAACTTTATGCATCATAAAGGTTAAACGAGGTTTTGCAGGTGAGTGAAATCTTTTGTTTTTTATCTGAATGTTTTACATGTAGTTGTGTGTGCTTTATTCTTTAAAATGTATGTTGTCAATGCAGAATTTTGAAACATTAAAAGTTAAAAAGTAGACCTATTTGGCTTTCTTTGGCTTTTTGAATTTGGTTAGGAAAAGTTCTTTAAAAGGTTACATAAATCAAAACAGTGTCTTTAAACAGACAGTGATTGAGTTACTGGCTATTAAACCTTTATGAATTGTAGGACCGTCTTCAACCTGACACCTACAGCTGGCTGGATTTTCTACGAGACCTAAACAGATGACCACAGTCACTGGAAATGCATATTAATGAGGACTCAATCCACTTTGATGTAGATTAATAGATTATTCATGAGTTAAAAATCAGAGGGTCCCTGGTCCACATGTGGTACAAAGAATGTGGTGAAGACCAAAAGCCCAGCCCTTTGTTGGCCGAGGTGTTGGGACACTAGCTTTGTGAGCTAGCTTGATTATTTCTGCTTTATACAAACTTTCCCATCATTTCTGAAGAGGAGGGGTAATACTGCGTGACATGGTGTTGAAACGAGGGGTGGGCCTACAATATGTCAGGGCCAATCACATCACTTGTGCAATGACAAATAAATTAGAGTAACTAAAGCCCAACCAAGCAAAGATATTTTAACTATACAGGTTACATGATTAGAATTATTTTATCCATTTTATGCATATTTGCATAGGAATTTCTTATGTTTCTTATGTATTATTTAAAAACTTAATTTATCAAATTATACTGCAGCCATTCATTTTTCCGCCCCAGTCACTCTGCATGTCATGACAGCGATTCATAGTTGAGTTTTATGTGTGTGTATTGATGTGCATTCTTTTTGACAATAACTATTGAGATACACATGTGTGCGCGCTAGAGTTTCCCATGAGGTAACTGCCATGTGTCGATTCAGAGGGCAAGTAGAACAAAGTTTTCCATCACATTTACGTCCTGAAAGCCTACACCCACTTCCCCCAACCTGCCCTGTTTCCTTATATCACCACGAAGATGATGCTAATGACCAGTGACAGCTCACCTATCCCTGGCGTGCCTCCAGTTTCCCCCCACACACACACTGCTGTAATCACGCACATTTACTGTGAAATCTTGAGAACCATTGCCAGGACCAAACACCTCCAGTACACACTCGTACAGCTGTATACTTGTGTATTTGCATGATTCATTGATTCAGTGTGTGTGTGTGTGTGTGTGTGTGTGTGTGAAGGACTGTATGCTGGTTTGGGGTTGAATCAAAGCAACAATTATTTGAACAGACATTACTGAATCATTACTAAGAGAAGTTCTGCTCTCTTATTATTATCTTCCCTCACTGATTTCTTCTCTGCCTCTCAGTACAGAGTTTCTGCTGTACATTAAGTTTTTCTGATACTGTTCTAAATTTCTGAGGGCATGCTTCATTTATTTTATGTGCTCTGTGTGAATGTGGTGTGGAGTTACTCTAGGTTTACTCACTCTTAATGTGATTTCAGTGTGGGCAAAGCAGTGTTGAGTACTCTGTATCAAGTGCTTAAGTTAATGAGGATGGTTTAGGATTTAATATAGTGGCCATAGTTTTAAACCCACCAATCAGCTTTTTTAACAGGCATACATTTATCGCTGTCACATTTTCTCTGTTATCACCAAGCAACAAAATCACAGCCAATCAGAGTGTTTCTGATGCTCTGTACAGTGGAATTCACAACCCATAAGATTTTGCAGGGAATGGAACAACAGAATAAAAATAGAAAACGAGTGTATGACAAATTGTTTCATCATGCAAAGCTTTTAACAGTCACACTCTTTAGAGTGGCCATCAAATAATACTTCATACAGCAGACAGCGTTATTCTATCAGCATTGTCACAATGTTTAAATATTATTGTAAACGTTTCATTGTTCATCAGAGAGGCAATTTCAGAGGCGTTAATTTGAAATCTGTGTCAATTATCAGGTGACGGCTGGCATGTGAGTTTCCAGCTGAGGTGGCCCAGCACTAACACTGCCATCGCTAAACGCTGACGGGGCCCTGAACACAAATTACCTGATTAGCATGTAAATTTTCCCATAATTGGTAGATGAAGACATCAACTGTCATGTTGCCACATGATTATTTCCCTTTCTCCGCCCCCTCAAAGCCATCCTGCCTACACATCCCTTTCTGATGTTTAGGTTTATTTTTTGGGTGACATCTGGTTTAGCTGTGTTATTATTCCTGGCTCATTTCATGGACCTTTTGTTTGACTTTGTTTTCTTATGTCCCCTGTGTATAATAAGGTTGCTCTCGTGAGAGTTTACGCTGAAATTCTGTATGAAAATTTAGCTGGTTTGCTGGCAGTATTTGGATTGTTAATCCATTACTTCTGCTGAATATTCCTCAATGCAAATAAGCCCAGACCCACCGAAGAGCTACATGTATTTGAGATAATTAATTTCCCCTTGAAAGCCAACTGAAAATCAGGAAACCCTGCCAGGAACAAGTGAAAAAATTAGTGTTCATTAAGGGTTTTTTGGCAGTGGATAAATTAATAGTTTTTGCCCCAAACAATATGGCCACCTAGGGTATGTGCTTTATTTATTGCTTCAAGTGGTTTTGGCGCTGGATGACTGCTAATCAATTAAGCATGCCGACTGGCTTTAGCATGCAAATGTCCCGTAACTGTCGGTCAGAGTGGCTAGACTGATGCCGTAGTCTAGCTTCTGCATAGATTTATGCTTTTATTGGTAGGGTGGGGTCTGTTGTTAAGTTTGATGAGGCTGGTTTTCATGTAAAGAGAGTCAGTGAACTTACCTAAACACAGGTAGACTCCTGTCTAGAAACAAGTATTATTATTTTTGACTGTTAAATATGCAGTTTGTTTGAGGAAATTGTTGGTTTACCCATATAGTGGTTTCCTAGCACTTAGAATTAAAAAATACTGTTACAAACAGAAGCCTGGCACTAATTCAGGCAATAAGAATTCTGGCCATAAAATGTCTCCAAGCTGATGAATGAATAAAGTGTCTCTGCTCTGTGGGAACTGCTGATTGAATGGCATGTCAAAATTCACCTGTATGCTCAGAGCCAGGGTGTTGTCTGTCTACAGGTGTGCAGGGCTTTTTTAAAGGTGTTCCTTCAACAATGGCAGAATGCTGACAATGCACGTTAACCCCCGCCGCTAACTCAATACCTGAGACAATTTTCAATTCTTTGTAAATGGTACAGGAATTTTGATGAGCCAGTTTCATTTTTGGTGTCAGATCACATCTGTCAGTGTCACTCCTAAAAATCATTAGCTTAGCCGCGAGCAGCCGCACACCTCCTGCTTTGTGCTTTGTGAATGGCCGTGATCGTTCATGCTTCTGTGAGTGTGATTGGTCTCTCGCTGAGCAGGACTTAAAAAGCGGTGAAGTGGGAACAGGATTTTAGCAGGTGTGCTGACTGCTCATGTGTTCTGCTGTAATGATGATTATGATCCATTTAGATCACAGATAGATAAATACCCCTCAGTCCCACAACACTGAGACACGCTGCTTCCTCCACTTATCTCCTGTAGCTTTTGTTTTATTTCAGTCTTTTTATGATTTCTGCCTGTAGTCTATTGAATCTGTTTGTTTGATCCATCTGTCCCTCCGTCTGTTGTACTCTCAGAAAACACTGTACTCTTGAAATTATCATCTTTTTACAAGAACCAGCTTTTCAGGCGTATTTGAAAAATGTTTCTACTCAGAATGACTACAGCTAAGAGATTCTTCACCCAGTTACTTCAGGGCTGAATGCTCCAGTGAATATCGGGCATATAAACAAAAATGAAGATAAAGGCTAGAAAGAGAAAACAATACTTTAAGTAAAGGTCATTAGTGCAGATCTTACATACGATCCATTCACTCTTTTGAGCTATGAGCAGTGTTTGCAATAATTCAAGAATCAGTACAATTAAAAACATTCTACTCTACCTTTGACACACAATATGTGCAATATTTACTATTTATACAGTTTATTTTTCATAGTGTTTCAATAATATACTTTTATCCTTTATGGTTGCTATTTAATTTGCTAATCTGATCAGTCTATCTATCTGCCTATCTATCCTAAGCACCTTCTATCTCCAGAAGTGTTTAGTATTGTCTTTGCAAACTATGTGCCCTTTCACACATGACACTGACTAATGTCTTACTGTACCTCTTTTCCCAGGTCATTATCCGACAGCACACTTATATGCATACAAATCACGTCAGAGACACTCTACTTTCAGTTGCCGTTCGGGCTGTGTGTCACTGGTGTTGTCAGTAGGCTGTGTGTATTTATTTAGGGGTAATTGGAGGGAGAATCTAGGGGTAATGAAGTGTATCCACTCATGGCTGCTCCCCTCGCGGAGAGCTCAGCAGCTCAGCAAGCCAGTGTTACATCGCTTATTTTATGCCCAGGTGGACAAACACAATTACGGGCTCGTCCTCATTGTGGTGGCCCAGGGTTTGAAGCAATTGTGTGTGTGTGTGTGTGAGGCAGATTGGCTGTTCAGCGGAGCTCAAGAAAGACCTTTGAGTGTCTCTGAATCCTCTGCTCCCCTGCTGTTCTCCTGCCTGATGTTCTGGAGCAGCCGGGTAGTTCCTCTAACACCTCCTGTATTAAACTCTGTCATGAAAAAGCAAGCTGGACACCACTCATAATTTTCATGTCATTTGCTGCCTCATATTATGTGGAATTCAGTTGCACAGCACTCTAGCCAAGCAAACCCAAACATTACCTGTCAAACTTTACTACTGCAAGTTGTATTTTGGTAATTTTATTACCATTTTACCACATTTGAGAAAATAACAAATGTGGTAAAATAACAATAAAAACAACAATAACTATAATAACAAATGACAGGATGAAAACAATGTCATGAAAGTAGAACAATTTTCAAACTTTTATTACCTTTTAACATTTAAAAAAATGTTTTACCTTTCCGTACTTTACATAGATGCTTTCACATGGGCTATGGACATGACAGGTTCTGGTGGCTCAGAGCATGGCATGGATCTGAAAATGGCGACTGTTACCATAATTGGAAATTTGGACAACAAAAACTGGGCTCCATGTTGTCAGCCTTGGTGCACTCTTGGTTGTGGCCGCACAAAAGCCCTCTGGTTCTGCTGGTCTGGTTGATAAGGTCATCATTAGGTCTGGTTTTCTGCCAAAGAAGATCCACTAAAGGCAAGCTGACAGATCCCATATGCAGTTTACTGAACTAAATGAACATAGATTTCACTTGTCTTGACTTGTCTTGACTTGACTTGAGCTGACTTTAAACTTAGCAACAGCAGACTGACGCAAATAAAGTTACACGAAGGACAATGGAAACATCAAGGCTTAAATACACAGATTAATCATGGGAAATAAGGAACACAAGGACACAATCAGACAATAAACTAATTAGAACAAGGCATGTAGGACAACGGAAGCAATAAGAACAAGACATAAGGAAACTACAAAGACCATAGACATGAAATACAAAACACAACTTTGAAATAAAAGATGTGACACAAGAACCGAAACAAGTGTGATGTTTGCTTTATTCTAGTTATTAAGCAAAAAGAGGGACCCATCAATCCTTTAGACCTCTCATAAACAATCCTTCACACACAATCACACTTCTGTTGACATTGAGTTGACTTCACACAAGCAGTGTATTAATTTTGGACACATCCCCATGTGCTTTATAGTCTATAAATACTTTGGTCATATATTATACATTGTAACAGGTTATTTGTACCTTTAATACACATTCATTAAATGTCTTTAAAACTTCATTTAATCCTCTCATTTTAACGAGTTCTTAGAACTCTCTCAAGAGCTGCTTCAGAGACATGAGAAGTGTTGTGTTATCCACCCCTATAGTCAAGTGAGGATAGGGGCCCCATAAGTGACTGCAGACAACTCAAGAGCCACTCAACAGACATTCTTTACCCAAAATAAACCTGAGGATGGATTTTTGTTTGAAACTTACAATTCTTTCTTTCTTTTTCTTTATCAGTCTTCTCTCTGCATCAAGTAAACACAGCCTGATGAGTAACAAAGACAACCCAAAACAAAATATCCCCACTTACTTTAAAACACATTTTGGCCAGAAGTGCCCATGCCTGTCAGCTCAGTGTTGTTGGTTAAGGCCCACTTTTGATTACCAAAGTGCAGATTATTTTTCAATGGAAGGGGGTTATTAATGGCAACATTTTCAGCCCTGCAGTATAAAGTCTTAAGTTTTGCCCCTCTTTGTCCCCACAAGTGCTGCTGTCCTTTTTGCTAAAGGGATTCATTCCTACAACCTGTGATTGATTACACCCCCAATTCATTAACACACTTTGAAGCACTTAAACACACAGTCTCTCTTTCTCTCTCTCTCCTGTTCTCTTTTTGTCTCAATTTGATCTGCACCCTTTCCCCATCAGTCTTGTGAAAAGCCAACTCTTGGTTATCTTTAACTGCCCTTTTTCATCAAAGAACCTTTTTTTTCTGTCATCTCTTGTTTCTCCTGCAGTCCTCCTCCTGTGTCACCTTGATATTTGAAAATACCTGCTGGCTTATTAGCTTCTTCCTCAAGGTGTTGCCCAGGAATAAAGAGATGTTATGGCTAATAGCGTTTAGCTTCTGCTGAGCTTTAGCTTATAACAAACACACACTCCTACACACATCCCCTAATGCTCTTATTGGGCTGAGTGATT
Organism: Botia almorhae; assembly: GCA_036877575.1. Classification (NCBI taxonomy): domain Eukaryota; kingdom Metazoa; phylum Chordata; class Actinopteri; order Cypriniformes; family Botiidae; genus Botia; species Botia almorhae. The sequence continues at coordinate 41,981 of JAZGTJ010001165.1, read as the reverse complement.
GTGTCCACTATTTGTAGCTGCATCAGTTGCTTTTTTGGTATTGTACTAGACTCGGGGAAGAAACACAGCTTCTACTGTCTCTTGCAAACATTAACACACAGCACACATGCAGTGTGGAGTGCGAGACTGAGGTACCCACCGAACGCCTGCCTGGTTAGGACTGCAGAGGAGATGGCACAGTAACCTGCAGTCGACCTCTATGCTGCCATACGTAATGTGTTTAAACTGTGTGTGAACCCCACTTTTGGTCTGGGAGGAGGGAGGGCACAGGGGCTTGTTTTTGTTGTGGAGGCAGAGAACTGAATGGAAGGGTCCCTCCCTGCGTCTCACATTGTGCTGTATCTGTAAGGATTTATGGGTTGTTGTAAAAGAGTGAGAGAAAATACCTCTGTGTTTAGTTTTTTGTTGACTGTGATATGCTTGCCACTATGAGGAAAGCGTTTCAGGCTTGCCCGAGTCTGAACATGTATAAAATCAGGCCTACTTATAGGCAGGTCTAGATCATGTGACGTAGCAATGCACACCACAAAGTCTTTAAAAGGTGCCTGCAAAATGCAGCATCAGCTTCCTGTCTTCAGGAAGTCTGTTTGTCTGCATGTTAGTCAGGTCTAAGCATGAGGAAAAAAGAAGAAGATATGAGCACTAGGAAGCAGCTAGAAAGAAAGGAAATAAACAAACAAAAGTGTTTTAAGTGTGTGCCACCCTGCGCACGCTATACCGTGGTGGGTGACACACGATATGTGTGTTTTGTTTGAGGGTGGAGTATGCGCGATCAGCTCGAGAGAGCTGACAGCCCGTGTGAATCACTTCCACTAACGATGCTCCACTCCAGGAGGCAGGCAGCTGCACTGCTCAGGTCGGGTACCGCTTCTGCCGAGGCAGAGCAGAGGCTACACTTGTGGGGTTTGCAGCTTGATTTGGCTATTAAAAATTTCCTATATTGACATATAATCCCCCCATATACATTATAAATATATCATATGTAAATATATATACATACATAAATATATGTGTATGTCATCTCCTGCATGTATGGAGTCAATCCTTGCAGCTGTGGGCAGTGTTTGGCTAGGCCAGAACCTAACAGTGCTTCAGATTGAGAGGCTGTTAGGACTCAGCGGCTAATGTAATTCCATTGGGCCTACTTTATATGAGACTATTTTAGTTCTGCCTAAAGAACTCGCCGAGGGCTTCGTACCCTTTCTATGTGGATCAAACCCCGGGTTCTCACCTTGGGTCCCACTCCTGGCAAGGCTGAGTGGTGGGGTTATGTGCCGAGGGCTTCGTACACTTTTTATGTGGCTCGGACCATGGTTTCTAACCTCAGGTCCCACTCTAGGAGCATTATGCTATAGCAGGATTCTTACAATGGACGCTTCCCTCATGGGCTGGGATGTGGTTCTCGATGGCTGCTCAGTCTGTGGTCAGTGGGAGGGCCCTCTTCTCTCCTGGTACATAAACTGCCTGGAAATGAGGGCAGTGTTTCTGGCTCTGAAGCATTTCCTCCCACACCTCAAGGGCCAAAATGTTTTACGTTTTAATCCACACGGACAACATCACAGTGGTCTCATACTTAAATAACAAAGGAGGGTTGCGTTTGTGCCACCTGTTAAGGCCCCCTGTTAAGGCCCCCTGTTAAGGCCGATATCCTTCTTTGGGCAGAGACCAGGCTGCTTTCCATTAGAGTGATGTATATCCCTGGGCTTGGAGCTCTGTGTGTCATGGTGTGGGTGACACCATGTTGACCCAGTTCACTACCCTGTTGGGTTGGTGCTGGAGTTTCTTCAAGAGCGCCTGTCTGTAGGATTGGCTTCAACCACCCTCAATGTTTATGTGCCTGTCATGTCTGCAAGCTACAAACCTGTTGGTGTAGCTTGTATTGTGAGACACCCACTGATGTCTAGTTTTCTGTGTGGTGCCAGATGGCTGGGGCCCTTCCTTCACACTCAGGTCCCTTTATGGCACCTTACTGTTGTTTTAAGGGGTTTATCTTCGACTCCATTTGAGCCCCTAGAGTCAGCCTTGGATAAGTTTCTGACTCTTGAGGTGGCTCTACTCTTGGCTCTGTTCTCTGCTGTTTGATTTACCGGAGCAAGAAAGACTTCATTTATTGTGTCCAGTTATAGCTTTGAGAATCTATGTCCACCACTCAGGACAGTGGTGTAAGACCTCTCAGCTCTTAGTCTATGTTGGTGGCAGCAACTGAGGTAATGCAGTCACAAAACAGCACTTATCTCACTGGATCACAGATGCTTTTACTCTGGCCTATGAGGCATGTGATCTTGTGTCACCTTTGGGCATTAGAGTCCATTCTACCAGGGGTGTAGCATCACCTAAGGCTCTGTCTATGGAAGCATCCCTAAGTGATGCTTGTCCTCTCCACACACATTTATTAGATTTTACAGTCTAACTCTGTTCCTGATGTTTTCATGCCAATGTTTCACAGCATCTGGGGCAGGCCTTCCCTCACCTCACTGTGGTGTAGTGGTTATTATTGTTCCCCATAGCGTCAAGCCTGACGCAGCATTAAGTTCCCTCGATAGAGAATGCCTCAGGTTACGTATGTAACCTGGTTCCCTGAGACAGGGAACCAGCCTGCATGGTCTTCCTTCAGACTTATATCTGATTAGGTATTTTGCAGGCGTCTTTTAAAGGCTTTGTGGCGTGCAATGCTACATCACATGACTTTGACCTGTCTATAAATAGGCTTGATTTTACAAGTTTAGACTCAGGAGCACCTCAAGTGCATTCCCCATAGGAAGCGTTTTGTTCCCTGTTTTAGGAAATCATTTTCCTAACGTCTGAAATTAGGAATTATATTGGATAGTTCAGATAATTGTCACAATTATCTATTTTAAGCCACACTCACAAACGTCATTTACATGTAAAATTCACAAACAGGATTAGGTTAAAGATTTGTTTTAGTAGTATGAAGGATGCTGGTTCAAACTCAAAACACTGTGCCCTCCAGCAAGCCACTTCAGTTTCTCCAGTTGGGACTGTCCCCTTAAGAATTGTTCTAGATGTCTTCTAAAATGATAAACTGACACATGCTGCCTAAAAACATTTACACTTTAGTTCACAATAACATGTTTGTAATAAAAGGTCTGTAATTAATCCCCCTTACCTGACAGAAGTTACCCATTAAATTTTTTTTTTAATTGTTCACCTTGCATTAGAACAAAAACAAAACCGCTCTTCATCAACAGTCACAGTACATACACATCCTCCACCTGATCTAAAACAGTCACAGTACAGTAAACAGTCTTGTGTTCATTTCCAATCCTCTGCACAAGGGTTAAATAATGAAATGGAGATGTTAGAGGATCCAGAGGTGGTGAACACTGTGTCATATCACATGCTGCCTTCACCTCTCAGCTCAGCCAATCGGATTTGAAAGCAGCACTTACATGTGTTTGTCCTCTGTGCCTTCTGTGCTTGAGAGAACCTTGAGGGCACTTGCCTCTGCATTCATATCTCACCCAGTCAGTTTACAAGTGCGCTTTAGGCCATCGGTCTGCACCCAATGCCAGTCCACAAGCACCCAGGGTCTATTCGCGTGGCACCTCGTCAAATGCGAATGAACAGAGAGGAGTGAAAATTACCCCCAGAATACCCCCTGCACCCCTGACCTCTGCAGTCACTGGCCTGCAAAGAGCACAGTGGACGCAGCTTACCAGAGGGAAAACAGCGATGAGAGTGATGCTGATTGTAGGTTTCTTATTTATATTACCTTTGTGTGTGCTGGCTGGATTTTGAATAACGTGCATGAAGTTTTATAGTTTTTTTTCATAAAAGAAAGAGACAATTGTGATAATTATAACACAGGGATGTTATAAAATATGTCAAATGTTATTACTTCAGATTATTTTATGTCCAAATGCTTCTAATATTATAATTTCCAGTTTGAGTGTTGTGAAATAGAGTTTACACTTATTCTCTGTGCTTGTTTATACATGATTAAAAACAAAATCACCATGCAGAAGTCACAAATGGAAGATTTAGAAAAAGTGAAAGTATGTTTCTTTTATCTGATAGATGTTCATTCACAACATGTATGTACGTGATATATCATTTTCAGTTCCAATCTAAAATATCAATTACTATATATAACAGCACTGGTATCTACATAAACATTGAGTTTAGGTATGAATTTGAGTGTTGTGCTCTCTGTTCATGTTTTTTTGTTTTGTTTCAGCCTGTTAAGCTTGTGTGGGAATCATTAGCAATGAATGTTCTGCTGTTGTAATGCTGTTAATACATTGATGAAAGCTGATAATACATAACGCTAGTCTTTCAGCAGACATTAGGTGCGTTTACATGGAGGATTGTATTCCAATTGTAATTGGTTTTCATGTCCAATCCGAAATACCGTCACCTTTACCTAAGTGTTTATACTAAACATTTTACGATAGTTTCTGTCTAGCGATATAGCAGTTGCTATAGTGGCTGCTAAGCATTGCTATATTGCTTCGCTTGAGTCGTATGTTCACAATTTTGTGACTGGCAAAGTTTCACTCGTGCATACAGCTACTCAAACAGTCGTTTTAAGCACAGTATGTGTGGAATTTTTCACCCTAAATAGTGCACTTACTACTAAGATTAATGACACTGTACCAATGAAAATAAATAAACAAAGGGTTTTCTTACTTAAGGATTTGTATAAATAAAATGCAGTGCGCATGTCACAAGTTGTTCAAATTGAAAACACAGGCACATGTAAACACCAGATCAAAAAAGATAGCATCTCATGTAAACAGTCAACCAGAATCTTTCAGTCAGAATGATTTCAATTGGAATGACAAAAGTCTGACAAAATGTGAACTGCTGGGGTGCTGGTCTACACCAAATCATGTTACACTGACCATTATCATGTGTGAAGAAAGAGAAACTGATGTTTATTCTGGTGATGATGGTTCCTACTCTGAGCTAATCTTCAGAATCTTCTTCAGTTGCCTCAGAAGAAGACTATCAGCATTAACAGTTTTACATTTAAAACGTGTTACTCTGAAACAATTCTAGATGTTTCTATAACAAATGTAGCTTGACAAGCAGTGTTGATGCACAGACAGTTTTGAGCAAGTTTTAGCTCAGGGTTTGTGCTTTTATGCCTAATTTAACATTTTACTTGTAATGCAGAGCTTGGTGAGAAATGCTGATGAGGAGAAATCAGGTTATTTAGTGATTATGTCCTAACATTGTGATTGTTGTTTTTGTAGTGTGCTAATTTTTACAAGAAATATGATGAGAAATATTGAATAACAAATTGTTTGTGTTTTGTTTAAATTTCTTTGGCTATCATTTTATGATGTTAAAACTAAAAAAAAATTTAAAATCCTAATGTGATAATATTTGAATTAAGTTAAGTGGACCACACATAATCTTTTAATACAACAAGTAGAGATAATGATCAGTCCGTTCTGAAGGTCTGGTAGTTTTTAGTTCCTCAGTTGAGGTGATTCTGTACAAGTGTGATTCTGACCAACAAGAATTAGCTGGAGGGCTTTGAAGTTTTTATCAGTATAAGGTTTTGTTCAGCGTGAAGTACTATTAGTAACCCTCTAAAGTTAAGCCCTCTTAGGGTTCCACTCAAGAGCCCCTTAAAGGGTTTTCAACTGATTTTAAACAAGTGAACTGTTGGCAAATTGATGTTTACACAACATATTCAAAGCATGTTAACTAAGAACTTTATTGGCTAAACTATTGTAAAAGTCAAGTTATTTGATGCCAGATACAGTGCAGTGCAGTCTCTGTGTTTACTCGCTTCACACAGTATGATCAAGTGTGTGTCAGGATGAAGTGTTGTTCTGCGGTCTTACATCAATTGCTCCAGCTTGCCATGACTCAGGGTTGCATGTGAAGAGCTAATAATGGCATGATTTGTTCTGACGCTGTGCTTCGGTGTGACAGATAAATAACAATGTTTTCATTTCCTCACCTACTCACAGCAAAAGTTGGAATGATGGACTTTCAGAGGCCAAGTCAGGGTGGTATGTTCTCTGTTTTAATTACACTTGAATGAATTCAAAAAATGAGAACTGTTACAGAAATGTTGTCCCTGTTGGAGACTAGATACTGTGTGTGTGTGTGTGCATATCAAAGTAGTGGTTGTGACCATTCCTTTTCTCAAAAGAAGCAATCAAATAATAAATGTTTAAAGTTAATGAAAGGCATTAATTGCTCTGTAAGTGTAGACCCTTTTTGGGCAAATTTTATTGAAAACCATAAAACTTTGTTTTGTTTTGTTTTCTGGCTTCCTTGGTGATCCTGGACCTTTGACTTGCCCACTCCAAGCTGTGTGCAATCTGTAATTCTCTTCTCATGTTCTTCAGAAAAGCGCTTGATAAGTTTAGACATTCTGTGTCTTCTGAATGGGGTACATCTTGCCCTGAGGTTCACAGGATCTGGAAAAGGCTTAGGGAAATTAGGGAGCTTTAGGGGAGATTTCCCTGAGCTTTACAGAACATTGTTTACCTGCTGCTCCACAAACAATAGGAGCTTTAGAAGAGCATTGTTTGGTAGCAGATAAACATCATGCTTATCTCAAGGTCAGTTGAGGAGAGAGATTCAAGGGACAGATAAAAATTAAGTTGCAAGTATGTTGACTTAAGGCTCTTTAAATATTATACAGTACTAAATTAATGAGCATAGCTCATTGACTTATTATAAATTAAAACCTGTGTGATGTAAGGTTGCTGTGATAAATACTTGTTGGTAATAAATTGACTGTGAGTCATCGCTTTACACACAAACCTTTCTGAACCGCCAAAGCACCCGTCCCTGCTAACAGTTACACTTCTTTTAGCATTTAAGGTGCATGGCCAAGCATCTAACACAATTTGTGTTAACTCAGTTTCGTCCAGTGGTGGAAAGAGTACTGAAAATTTATACTCAATTACAAGTACCTGTTACATTGCTGAAATTATACTCAATTACAATTAAAAGTACTGGTGTTAAAAAGTACTTAAGTAAAAGTATAAATTACTCTTCATTAAAACTACTCAGAGTACTAATTACTTTTTAGCTGGTGGTATTTATTGAATTAATCATAATTGCTGAATCAGACAAAATCCAGACAATAAAACACATTTTACAAAACAATCTTAATTATTAAAATCACTTGCAAATTAGTCCGTTAAGATGAGATACTTTTATTGGCTACCGAAATGCGATTCAGTGGTTAAAATATTAATTCAAATTACAGGACTCCGTAACGAATTGCGATTTTAAAAATAACGAAGTAAATTACTTAGCTTAATTTGTACTCAAGTACAAGTAAAATTACAGACTTAAAATTATACTCATGAAAGTACAAATACCCCAAAAATGTACTTAATTACAGTAACGTGAGTAGTTGTAATTCGTTACCTCCACCACTGGTTTCGTCTGTGTGTAAACATGAGCTGGATGTCTTGGGTCTACAGGTTCTTAATGCAGGGGGCTGGCAAGTCAATCAGACATCTACTGCTGAAAGTTTGTACGAGTACTGATTTACTGAGACAGATCGGAGATCAGTTCTGTTACTGTGTTCAAGCTGGTATAAATGTTCAGTGTGTAATAATCTGGTATAACTGTGCTCAGACAACCATTCAGTACTAATTTACTGTATTAATACTAGTATAACACTTATACTATAAAACACTTAGATATCTTACAAAACCTAGTTAGATACCTGGCTAAGCAGAATTTTAGGTGTAATGGCTTTCCAGAGAGTACGCAGAGATATGGTGGATATTGTATGTGTGTGTTTGTACTTATTAGAGAATTGCATTGTTAGCTAAGCAACATATTCTCACCACACAATTGACCATATTCAAATTTTCTCTTTTTATTTACCAAAAATAACATTTACTAGTGTATTTCTGTACTTGCCCTCTCCAGTTCCTAGCACTGTGATGCTCAAGAGCTTCACTCCACTAAGCACTGGGTCACGGTCACACTTGCACACAGTTACTAGTCTTACCGAATTAAATAAGACTGCTACAGCATTTGGTAACTACAAAATATTAAAAAATACAGTAATATTAAGTGCTCAAAAAACAAATATTAATGATGTGCTTTATTTATGCATTTATGAACGAGCCATTTTTGGCTTCCTGGTGTTTTTTAGCTTAGTTGGCTATTATATTTATTTGCCAACAATACATTTTCTATGATTACCACAAAAACATCATGTTTTTTCCATAAACTGTACGATCATAGTTCATAATCTTGCTCCAGTCGGTTGTAATTAATTAAAGCATTAATTGTTTTCGTTATAAAGCATTTATTTAAGCATTTAAGAATTATTTTCCCCTTATGTTTCTTTTAACGGCACAGACGAAGAATGTGTGTGATCACTCAACAGATGATCCCACCAACTGATTTGATTGGCATAAATGTATGAAGTTGAACTTTATAACTTATCAAATTCAAATTTTATTTGTCACATACAAAATCATACACAGTACGACATGAAGTGAAATGCTTTTTACGACTGTCTTAGAGAAAGAAAAGTAAAAAAGTAAATAATTTAAAGTTTAAAAAATTAAAGATTTAGGTAAGGATTTAAGTAAAAATTTATGTACAGTATTTACAATGTAATATGTAGATAAATATAAATATATATGTATAGATGTATAAAGTGAGACAGTGTTGTGTTTTTATGCCAGGACCATGAATTAGGTCTGAGGTTATCATGGAAATATAGTCATACTCCAGACTGGAGACATTGTTCCTGTCTTTTGCTTTGGTAATGTCACTGGTTCTAAAAGCTAAACTTGAAACTTTGTCTGTTTATCACAGGTCTACTCATGTCTCTCATGTATGTGTGTGTATGTGTGAGGGGCTTTTTTTGAAGACAACTATATTCTAAATGCATCTTCATCTTCTTTTACCTTTTAAAAAACTCAAAAAAAATTTTTGTAAATTATAAGTGTTACGGTGGAGTCTCCAACCTGCTCTTTACCGCGCCATGAGTATATTCAGGAGGAGTTAGCTAAAGGGTTTATTAGGCCCTCGAATTCTCCTGCTTCTGCAGGGTTTATTTTCGCTAAAAAGAAGGATAGGGGGTTGAGACTGTGTATAGATTATCGTGCTTTGAACGAGGTCACCATTAAATTTCGATATCCATTACCTTTGGTACCTGCTGCTCTAGAGCAATTATGATCAGCTAAATTCTACACCAAACGTGATCTCCGTTGTGTCTATAACTTGGTAAGAATTAGAGAGGGAGATGAGTGGAAGACCACTTTTTCCACCACGTTTGGTCACTACGAGTACCTAGTAATGCCATTCAGTCTAGCTAATAGTCCTTCAGTCTTTCAATCGTTCATGAACGTCGTTTATAGAGACATGCTCGAGAGATGCATGATAGTTTATATCAATGACATTCTAATCTATCCTGACTTACTCCAAGAACACATTTAACACATGTCAGGGCCATATTAAAGCGTCTACTCGAGTACCAGCTGTACGTAAAACAAGAGAAGTGTGAATTTTACCACACAAGCACAACCTTTTTAGGGTACATTATTAGTCAAGATGGCGTCGCTATGGAGAAAAGGTCGAATGCATCTCAAAATGGCCACAACCTAAAACTATAAAGGAATTGCACAGATTTCTGGGTTTCGCAAATTTCTGTAGACATTTTATCCATGGCTTTAGTACAGTCGCCGCTCCGTTAACATCACTAACCAAATAAACCACCAATAAATTAAAATGGACCCCTCAGGCGGAAAGAGCCTTCGTTGATTTAAAAAGACGATTTATATCCGCTTTGATTCTTAAACACCCTAACCCTGACCTACCATTAATAGTAGAAGTAAACACCTCCAATACAGGTGCTTTTACTTTCCCAATGTCACGGCTCACCTCCCAAACTTCATCCTTGTGCTTTTTTCTCCCGCAAGCTTTCACCTACTGAACGTAACTATGACGTAGGTAATTGCGAACTTTTGGCCGCGATTTAATGAAATCCTCTATTCAGGAACCTATTATTCCCGCGAAACTCTTACTAGCTCCCGTGCAGTGGGACATAACCACGAAGGTAACCATGCCAATAGTCAGAGGCCACCTCCCTCATCATGCCCACCCAATCTCACCTTTGTGCCTGAACCCCTTCGTAAGTGTGTGATCTCTCTAGTCCATGATCTACCCAGCTCAGGTCATTCAGGTATCACCGCAACTGTTGAAATCATTAAGAAACGCTATTGGTGGCCCTCTCTCACTCCGGATACAATTAAATACATCCATCAATGTGCCAAATGTGTCAAAGTTCGAAAATCCCCCAGACAACTCCCTGCAGGCTTACTCCAACCTCTACCAACACCTTAACTACCCTGGTCTCACATTGCGATTGACTTCATTACGGACTTACCCAGCTCTCAAGGTAACACTACTATTACACTACAATTCTTAACAATAATTGATATATTTTCAAAAGCTTGTCGCCTCATCCCACTTTCCAAGCTCCCTACGTCTCTAGAGACTGCAGAACTTTTGTAACAATGTAACAATGTCTTTAGATTTTACTCTCTACCTGAGGATATCGTGTCTGATAGAGGTCCTCAATTTACTTCCAGAGTCTGGTCTGCCTTTTTTAAGAGTCTGGTGGTGAACATTAGTCTCACGTCAGGTTACCCCCACCCAGTCAAACGGCCAAACGGAGCGCCTTAACCAAGAGGTCACACGGTTTCCAAGGTCTTACTGTCAGGAGCGCCAGTCAGACTTTAGCAGATTCTTTATACCTTCAACTGGTCTAACCCCCTTTAAATGTGTACTTGGTTTCCAACCTCCTGGTCGGGTGAACCCACAGAGCTCCCGTCAGTAACTGAATGGCTGCAAAGAAGTGAGGAGATATGGGACAGGGACTACACTCATCTCCTGAATGTCGTCAGAAGACAAACCCTGCGGGCCAACGCTCATCGCAGATCTGGTCCGGTTTACACTCCTGGTCAATTGGTCTGGCTTTCAACTAAGGACCTTTGACTTAGGCTCCCTTGCAGAAAATATATTGTATGTTGGTTCCTTTCAAATTATCAGACATATTACCCCAGTATCGTTTTGTCTAAGATTACCAGCTAACTACCATATTTCTCCCACCTTCCACATGTCCCTCCTGAAACCCGCAGGTGGCCCGATCGGGGAGGCTGAGGAAGCTTTGGGAGAGCAGACCCCCCCCCCCCAATCATTTTTGACGGCGAGGAGGCCTACAGAGTCCACGAACTGCTGGACTCCAGGCGTCGGGGCAGTACCTTGCAATACCTGGCGGACTGGGAGGAGTATGGCCTAGAAGAATTGTCCTGGGTCAATGCAGGTGATATCCTGGACCCCACACTTGTCATCCGGACATGCCGTCCCCTCGTCCCCCGGGTAGACCTTGGCGCTGCCCGCCTCCTTGCATCAGAAGCCGCTGTTTGCTGTTGGTTACCCTGCCTGTCGACCACTCTAATAAATTATTCTGCAAATGGATCATAACCCGTCTGATTCATCGTTACAATAAGAGTATGTTTATATTTCTAATATTTTTTCTGTAATCTAATTTTAACTGGCCGAACATTTCTAGACTGGTGGAGAATCGCATTTGTGGTGTAAAAAATTAAGTCACGCACAACATATTCATTTCAGCCATTGAATTAATCTGTCTGTAACTGTATTCATGATCGAGGCATGTTTTAATATACACACATTAACTTCTTCTTCTGTAAGTGGATTTAGTTGTGTAACAAGTTGTGTAACAAAGATGGACTTTAGAATAATTACAAACTGTTTTTTTACAGGGCTATCCATTTTTTTCTAACATCAAGATTTGAAATATGTGTATATTTTAGATACATTTTAGATACATTATATATATATATATATATATATATATATATATATATCCAAAATGCACAATATTGAAGAATGTGATAACTTACTAATGAATGCAATATGCTATGTGATAATGCTTTAGGTTTGTTTTTAAATTATATTAAAATACCTTAAAAATAATAATCATGTAACCAACATGCATGTTTAACATACTTTCTGGAAAAAGAAACAAATTCCAGCTAACCTTTGCGTGCCAGTCTCTCTGCATTAATCTGAAACGTTGAGATCTTTTTGAAGTATTAGAATCATTTAGTTTATTTTCGCCAACATTTCCCAGCCTGTGCTTTGTCACTGCTGTCTGCAGAGGTGTGTGTTTTGTATGTGGGATAGAAATTACAATCGTCCACAGACTCACTACCTGACCCATCCTGGCTATCACCAGGACCAACTTACCCCCACTAAAACACTTCCACTTTCTTCCTCCTCCATGCCAAGCACCCCCCCTCCCCAAACAACCCTCCCCTAGGACAGCAAGTGAAGCAAAAAAAACTCATTCTGCCACACAATCACTTCATCTCTCTCTCTCAGCTCACCCTGAGCTCGCTTCGGCCCCTTTATTCTCTTGGTTTTCATCACTCGCTCTCCTCCCCCATGCTTACTCGTTTTTTCTTCCTTTCAGACCATCGTGACTCTACCAAAACAAGTGCTGGCCATTTTGAATGGCATCGGCCGTTTCTATTGTGGTGTGTTTTTGTGATGTCTAAGTTGTGTGGAGTCGGCTGGTGTCTTTGTTTATGAGCTCTTTGGTGCTTATGAGGTATGTGGAGAGAAACAAATTGTGTTTTGGTGGATAAGCACAAGATTAGAGTGACAACAAATACTGTACAAAATTGTTTTTAATAATTCTCACAAAATACATTTAGAAACCTTTAAATAAAGTTAAATTGAAATATCTGCAAGACACAGTAGACCTTTCGTTTCCAAAGCATTGCTTTTGCACAAGAATAATTACCAGTGTTTTAGATACACAACGCAGAATTCAAGAGATGTCTTTTTTTACACTAAACACTAATGGTTGTCAATCATAAATAAAAGGCTGCGTGATTAGGCCGCAGTCAAATATACTCAAAGCCATTGTTCTAGAATGTAATTTTTTTTTACAAAATGTAGCAACACAAGACTAACAATAAAAAACTGAAAGTTGTTGTGTAATAGATGAAATACGAAGGCTTTGGTCTGTTTTTACAATCAACAATGGTTAAAGTCTGATATGTACTTGTAAACAAATGCCAAACACTTAACATTTTTTAAACTCTGTCAAACATTTTTAATAATTTTAATTAAATATTTCTAGTCTCAAAAAATTATTTGAAGGAGTACACTATAATACAACTACACCTAAGAGACGGCTTGTACCTGACCTAAGTGTTTTTTTAGTTTTTACCGAGTTCTGAACATCTGAAAACATTTATAGATTTAACAGGGGCAAAAAAATAAAATATATTTAAGTTATATAGTAATTCTGGTTGATTTGTAACTTATAATGAACAGTACAAACTGGATGAATGTCATTTTTTGTGGAAAAGGTTACCATACTATAACTGTAGATTTCCTGCTTTTCTTTACAATTATAAATGACCAAACACAAAACAGCCTCAGACTCAGTTTACCAAAGGTTTAGCAATGGTTTCAGTCCAAATCCTTACTTACATAACTGTAGTGTACTCATTAATTAACATAATGGCTGTTGTTCCTTTATAGATACAATATCATGCAAGTTGACCGCAGTCAACTAAAGCCGTCAGTTGATTTAAACCTTATCATCTTTATAGTGGGTAATTCTCCAGAAGTGGAAACATCTAGTGGGCAAATTAATCTGTGTTCTCCTTGGTGGCATGTTTCTGATTCACTGCTGAACTGGTGTGTCAGGTTTGTATGATGTTTTATCCCATATTTCTGGTTTAAGCTCAGTAGAAAACACTGTCGTATTACAACGACTCATGTTCTTCCACTTCAAATAGATGCAAGATGACTATATATTTTCACTGTTTAATTTCTGTCATTGTCTGCACATAGAAATTCATATGTACAAATAGAACATAAATGAAAATTAAAAAATGTGGATGTAGTAGAGGTTTGTTGTTTTTGTTCCATCAAAGTTTTTTTACTTTTTAACTGGGATCCATTGTTGTCACTTTAAGTGACTGTTTTTCTTAAAGGTGGTGCCACAAGTTTTCAGAGGAGAGACTGAGTGTACAGTGGAGCTACATGCGTCCTGAACCTCGTCTTGTGTTTGTGTGTGTGTGTGTGTGTGTGTGTGTGTGTGTGGAATACTGTTGCAGACACCCATTGTCTCTTTTAGTCTCTCAGTATGAAAATCACAGGGTAAAGTAACTCTTTTCTTTACTGTAATCGCGACCAGTACTGAGACATGTCAGGTTCAGATCCGGGAACTTGAACAGGGACTGACACTCCAGGGGAGATGAGTCCTAGACACAGAGACAGAGAGAACTTAAAGCTTTGCTCTTGTGTAGAAACTTGTGTAGGATCAATAACATCCACATTTGTTGATATTTTTGCATTGTTTCTCTGCCATTACACTGTGGCATATTTGTGCTATTATTATGATGTTAAAAATTAAATATTGTTAGTTAATTAATTATTAATAACTATGTTTATGTTTCTTGAGGGAAAAAAAGTGTTTTGTATGGAATACTGGGTGAGACAAAAAAGAAAGACAGTCATAGAGAAAGTCATGCATTTAAACTTATATGGAATGGTTACACAATCTTTTGTCCATATGTATATATGAACAAAAATTTCATAGCAATATGAACATAGTATAGGGTTAAATTAGTATCTACAAATAAATGTACTAATTGATCTAGGATCAGGTTTGTTAAGAGATCACACTAGCATCATCAAGCTGGTACACAATGAACTATTCTGCCTACCTGTTGAGGTGGTACCAGAAGTTGCCATTGATTGGCTGTTCATGTGTGCCTGCATATGGGGGGGGGTGTAAGTGTCGTAGCTCCGCCCATTCACTGACGGACTGGTGGGCAGCATGCAGGAATAGGAGGATGTCTGGCTTGGCTAAAAAAGAATATAAATATGTTTTTTCTACTTGCACAGCTGAGTTTCTATGACATAAAGTTAAACGTGGAAATAGTATGGATAGGGATGGATAGGGAACGCATCACACAGGAAAATTACACAGGACATTTAGGAGAATCTGGGAGGATGGGTGGGTGATGTCACTTACTTGCATAGACAGGTTATTGGCCATTGTAAAGCTGGGCATTGGAGGCAGGTTGGTGTATGTGTTGGTCAGGGCTGTGTCCGATCTGGCCAGCATTGACCCTGTAGTGAAGGACACTGTTGAGAAAAAAGTAATATTTTCTTAAAGCAAATTTGAGAAAATAAATGTTCAATTAATAAAATATGTACATTTCTTGTTTTAATTAAAAACGTATGCTTTTAAAATAAATCTATAATAGCTGAGTTGGAATTTCCACAAGGGAAGTAACTACTTTGAGAACTGTTTATATAGCAAATCTTGACTAAATGACAGTAGCACTAAAGCTGTTCATGCTGAGACTGATTGAAATTTTTATGATAGTCATTTGGACAACTGAATGAATTATTTGGCAACTGAACTGTTTGAAAAACAACCTCCAAATAATAATGTTATTACATAAATTATGTGCATAAATGTGAATTGATTTATTTTGAAATCCTGGATTTGGATTTGGTCAAATAAGTCCACATATCAGCAGAGGTTGAAGCTTGTGTGTATATGGCTCAGTTTACCAGGTGTGGTGGGTTGTGGGTTGGCCTGGTAGACACTGGTGTTAAAGCTGCTGCTGATGGGAATGTGGCTGGAGGAGTTGCTGGCTTGTCTTCTCTGGTTCCTCAGCTTCTCCTCTCTCCTCCATTTTGCTCTTCTGTTTGAGAACCAAACCTGCAGAGAAAAGATGGTCAGTGTAAATATAAACACAATAAAAATCACAATAATGACAATAAAATGCTTTACGTGATTATTAACACAGTCACTGAAGAAAGATCATCTCACCTGTATTCTCGCTTCTGGGAGGTCAATTTTAGCTGCAAGTCTTTCTCTTGCAAAAACATCTGGGTAGTGAGTCCTTTCAAACTCTGAAACCCATGTTAACAAAACAAAGTTATTGTTTGACCATCAGCCTGGTAGATGAGACATTTGTTGTTAACATTTTGCATTTGACAGATGAGCTAAATGATTTAGAGGATTTAGAGGATTCTTCTCACCTTTCTCTAGAGCTTCAATCTGCTCCTGAGTGAACGACGTTCTGTTTCTTTGTAGTTTTCTTTTCAACTGCAGACGCATTTGAGTCTCATCTGAATCTTCTCCATTTGAGCTGATAGAATTTGTGTTCTCACCACCATTGTCCTGCTGCTGACAACCATCTACAAACAATCAAAGATCATCGTGTCAGATCTTTTATTTCCTCAAAGCCTTTTCACACCATGCCTGATGCAAATAAATGACATAGTATCAGGCATTTGTATACAATTTTTTTGCACCAGAACTAATCACGCCAACAGTAGATTATCACAGTATGCAGAGGTTCACAGCATGCAGAGGTTTAGAGAACTGCACTGTTTCATGCGTCGGAATGCAGCCTAAGCATGCAACCCATGCAACACATTAGCGGCATACTTCCAACTGCATGACAAAGTTCCTAAAAAAACGTGTTGAATCCAGCTGACTGGATTTTTCAACACCCAGACATTCTCCAGCACATTTAATGCTTAGGCTTTAGGGCTGTTCACTGTATAGGTGTCCAGTAGGGGTGTAAAGATATTAGAAAGTGAGCCAAAGAACCTTAATACACCGTCCACGGTACATACCGCATTACTCCCATTGTGTACCGACATACCAAGCACCCTCATTTGTCACAAAGTTTTCTTCCTTGACATTTAATTTAATAGTAATTAGTACATTTGTAACACCCAATAAGAGCTGTTTTTTTATATTATACACCAGGGCTGAAATTTTGTGCGGGATTGTGAGTATTTAGCACATTTTTTTCTTTCCCACAAGTTATGCGCTAATAATCCAAAAACATTTCCGTAAACATTTATAAAGTTTTGAATTAAACAACACAACTCAAATAAATACTTTTACTCTCAGCGGGAATGAATCAGCCCTCTCTCTCTCTCTCTCTCTCTCTCTCTCTGTGCAGGGATCTGTGTGCAAAGAAGTGCACGCTGTAGCGTTGACCACTTGTTTATAATACTATATATAACACTATAACACAATAACACTTATAACACAAGAAAGACTTACATCAGACTACATGATCACCACCTTATTGCGCATTTGTCACAATTATGCATCTATTCATACTTCATTGTCTGTCTTTAATATACTGTATGTATGATGATCTTCACAAGGTCAGACAGACCTATGGCTGATTTACTGAAGGGTTTGTAAGACAGTGTTCTCTGTTAAACAGCTTTGAAATAATACGTATTGCAAAAAAACACTATACAGAAACATTGAACTGAGTGAAGAAGCTCTTCCTACAAATGCTGGGATATTTTTTAATGTCTTTCAACAAAGACGCCTACAAGCCCCACCTCCAAAAATCCTCAATCCCCTCATATGAGCTTCTGATAGAAGATTTCCCCCATACATTAAAGTTATTGTAAACAGAACTAAACCGTGGCTCCAAAACCATGATATGAACTGAACCGTGACAATGTTATATTGTTACACTCTTGTGTCCAGGGACCTATTTGGGTGACCACCACCACTTGAATGGAGAGCCACTTTTCTCTATAACACAATACCGGCAGAATGAGGGAACCATTAAACTGCGGTGACAGAGGTGAGCTGCCAGCCCCCAGCATTGTACAACACAAAGTTCTAGTCAACAGACATTTCAGTCAAGTGTGTTAACTTCTACACACCACTGTTATTAATCAAAGAACCCCGGATCGGGTCGATTAAGTGCCTGTTAGGATTTATACATTCCACGGGAGATGACCTGCACTTGCTTTACACCGTGTCCTAACCAAACGTGTCGCAACAAGATTCCAGTGACAAGCAAACAATATTTTGTTATACTTTTAAACAATAGGTTTTTTATATTGATAGTAATTAAGATTTGGTGTGTAAATGAATATTAACACACATGATTCTGTGAAGGAGGAATAAACCTAACTGGAAACAAACTGTTCATTTAGATTCATTTCTTCATTGTTTTCTGTTACCAAAAGCCTGTGCCTGTTCTTTCAAAAAAAAAACTCTCTAATGAGCAATTATAGAGAACAGAACTGGGCTGTCACAAATTCTTGCATGTGACAGAAACATCTTTTGTCTCTGGAGCCTTCGCGTTTTTCTCTGTCTTCCCATGAGATGCAAATGATTTGGAGGTTACTGGAAAGGGGAAGGGGCATGAGGTACTGCATGGACACCTTGGAAGAAAACTCGTTTGTAGTCACGCAGATCCAGGGCCCAAACAGAAACCAAATTGAAATGACCAATAAACTTCTGATTCTTTAGCTCATTGGTTAATGAGTGACCCTTCCTCATCTTGTCCATAGCACGCAATCCTTCTACAACTATAGATCCTATATATAAATCAAATCATTTTCAAGTTAATTTGAATATAAATCTAACGACTGCATTAGATATGTTGCATATTTTCAAACATTTAAATTAAACTTTTTGAAACAATTTAGCAAAATAAATAAGACACTATAATATTTATACAACATTACATTACAACAATATTACATTAATATATCATATTGTGCAACATTAATAATATTGTTTTTATAAAAGTTTATTAAAATTTTGTAAGTAATTATTATGATGTTGCTGTTGTATGCTGTTGTTTTGCTGTTTCTGTGTCTCTGTGATTGTTGTTTTTATGTTACGATAACAGTGATGATTTTTTGATGCAAACAGTTTTGATATATTATCAATAATATATGACTGTCTTACCTTGATTTGGTTGTCCTGGCACAGACGTACCGGGGTACCATCCTGGGCGCGTCCCCCATGTGCCGCTCTGCCCATTGAGCATTCTCAGCTTGTCGTACATGCCATCTGCACCCATCTGTTGCTTTTCGCTGGCCAGGTTGCGCAGGACTCGGTTTATTGATGACACCTGAAAGGGGTAAAGATTGTCAGTCAGTTCTATTTGTGATGAACTGCCATTTTGTTCTTTAAACAATGTTTTGTTCTATTGTGTTATTGTGTTTCCTTAATATCTACAAATGTATGAATTCTTGCTCTTCAAATGAGCACTTATTGTTTTTGTTCATAATCTCAGGTGTTTAGTAAGAAAACTACCATCTGTCACCATGTCTTTTAATTATTTATGTTACCTGCAAGTATGTTTTTTGTAAACACAGCTTCAGCTGATGTGAGAAGTGGTTTTATTGCCTGTTTAGTAATTACTGTAAGTATGTCAGTTGGGGAATCATCTGTACACGTACACTGGGGATGTTATCGCTGGTGCACACCCCTTCAGAGAGCAGTCTGTCCCGAATCTCCCAGGCAAAAATCGAGGGACACTCCCTCTTGTACTGTGCTATTTTGCTGACCACTTCGGGCGTCGCTACCCTCGGTTTGCTGCCTCCAATAGCTCGCGGTCGGATGGAGCCGGTCTCATAATATCTCCCCAGGATCTTGCTTACACACCCGTTGGACACCTGAAGGGAAAACAATGTAGGCAATTCACAAACATTACTTAAGACTAAACTTAATTAATGTAATGTACTTCAAACGATTATACGCTTACGTTCTTATTGTCCAGTTGGACTTTTGCATCATCATGAGTCTATGAACACAGAAAATATGCCTTAAAATTGCTAGGATAATTTAATTTTGGTTGAACTGTTTGATGCTTTTCTGGCAAGCTGTCTTAAGTGAGGGTTACACTTTACATTACTATTTGTTAAAGTGTAATTACTTGAGTAATACAAAAACTCATTGCCTTTATGTTCGATTGTGTAAGTGCTGGTAAATTTGTTTGTATGATTGTCATTTTAATGAATTATATTTACATGTAACGTGTTGTATATGGCAATGAGAAATAATTAGAATCCCTGAGTATGACTCGCAAATAATTATAACTCAAATATGACTCGTAAAGTGTGTACATGTACAGATGGGTTAAATAATTACCTGCAGAATCCTGGAGATGTCACAGGGTCGCGCTCCGCTGTGGGCTAGTTCAACGATCTTCTGTCTGGTGGAGTCCGGTAAGGGTCTTCCGTTCACAAAGACCCCGCCAAGCTGGTTGACGCCGCTGTGACCTGTTACATGCACACACAACAAATTTCACATTAAAAATTGTCTTCAACAGGTGTCAGGATTAACTGTGTTGGATGAGAAAACATGTAATATAACAGTGTAAAAATAACAGTAACTGTGAAATTGTTGCACTATACTCCTCAAATTAATAGTGCTATAATGCTATAGTGCTATAAAAGTATGACTATGACAAATAACAATTCACTTAAAAATGCATTACATAGTTATCTATAATAATCCACATCAACATTTTATCAATTTGGAATGCTTTTGGATGCAGGTCAGCATGCCCTACATAGTCAACATCGACTGGTGAAATGACATTCGAGTCAGAACATCTCCATTCAAGTGAGCTCAAATTTTCATAATCACATATTCAACTGCACCTGACTAACAAATGCCACAGACAGCCAACCCCAAAAAGCTCTAAAGAGAGCCATTATCACAAAGCATAAGCATAAGTAACTATGTTACATACCACAATATTAATTAAGTAATTAACTACAATAAGCAATAACTATTATAAAAAGCTGTCTACAAATAAAGAACATATAGGAAACATGACGTTCATTTGCATCGGTCAGTACTAACAATGTAACATGAACATTATGTAAAGCATGACGTATCTGAGGCTTCTGTGTGAGAAAGGTAATAAATACACATACCCAGTGATGGGAAAGTCCAATGCAAAATCAATTTAGAGCCTCTGAATAAACTGATCCGGATCCCATGCAGTGTATGTGTATGTGTGTTGTAGCTCTGCTCGCCTCTTCTGACTGCAGGAGCCAGAGCTTCCAAGCAATAAATAAGCTCCAAATATAGCAGAAGAAGAGGAGGGGAAATATGATGAGGGTCTCTGACATTTGTCTGTAGAATAAAGCTAGCTTCATGTCAAGTTTGAGCTTAATTTCTGGAAATAGGCGGGGGTCGCCTCCGATCACGCATGCGAGCCTCAGTGAAAAGATCAGCCGTAGCACTTGTGGCAGGACTGTCACATTATATGACGCTGCTGTGCTTTTGAGAAACGCATCGTCAAGACAAATAGTATCATGATAAAACGAGCCTTTTTGTCTGCATGTGGATATCAGATGAAACTGGACTCTGCTCTTGTTGCCTTGGAGGAAGATTTTCTTTTAGTTGTAGCCTCGGGGGCGTTGCGCGGGCACGAGAACTGACAAACCGTTTTTAAAGACATGTTTGGATTTTGGAACTATCCCCAAAAATGTCCTCATGTGCAAAATTTGTAGGAAATGCAAAATCCTGAAAAAGCACTTATCTTTAAAATAAAATAGTTAAAAAAGACTTAATTGTTCTGCATTGTTGTTATCAGCCTGATTACACTCAACATAATAAAACTGATTTAGATGTTACCACATTAGACACATTTAAATGTTTCATATGAACCATTTCTGCACTACTTTTTAATTAACCTCAATTCATTTAATTATTGATAGCTTCAATAACACGCCCAACAAACGTGTGGTAATCTGTCCAAATCTTGTGAAATGATCCACTGTCATCCTCTCTATAATTCCTGGATTAGTTGGATTAATAGACTCAGCCGTCCATTTGATCGACGTCACAGTCAGATTGGACTCGGTCTCTCGTTATGAAATTCAAAGATCAAGTCCTAATAATTACGCAATTCCCCGCGGTGTGGAACTGTAGATGTGACCCGAGAGCGTTCATAAAGAGACAAAGTGTGTTTTATTGCTTGCCTGCTAATCGGGAAACATGTTGTAAATTTCGAAGCCCCTCAGACTACACATAGTCAACATCAATCCAGATTAAAGTCTGACAAATCTGGAGATTTAAAACTAAATGTCTGGTTCATTAAATTGCAGAATTTTAATGATTAAGTAATGTTTCAGAGGTGACTTTTGTTATTTTTGCAACAAATTTCAGTATAATATAATTATTTACCCTCTTTTCGTGGTCTCTTGTCTTCACCTTATTTTTTATGCAAACGTTTTGCTATTCATTATTTGACTTCCTACAAATATTCAGGCTATTTGCATGTGACGGAATAATATATACATATTAACAAATAAACAAAAAGAAATAATTCTGAAAGCATTCATCATATGTGAGACCTCTTGTCTTGGAGCAAGTGATAAATGCTTAATGAATGTGATGTTATTTCTGCCGCTTACAGACTAACATATTTCAGTTCTCTCCCTGAAGCGGATTCAGACGAAACTATTGAAATTAGATTCTGACCTCCTCACACTCTTGTGTTCATGTGTCCGGCTTCATGTATTTCGGAGCTGTCAGGATCTCTATGGAAGTTTTATCAGCATTAATTTACACAGAGCTGCAGTAATAAACAGCCCCCCCCCCCAGCCTTCCTGTTATTTGTGCGCAAATGTACTACAATTTAATTGCTCGCAAATGGACTATGCTTTTTGTAAATAGATGCATAGCATTATATAAAAGTATTGAAAGTTTTCTCCCTTTAAAATATAATTCAACTCTTTGGTTGGATAATATGCTGAGCCGCAAAGGCAAGAGAAATTGCAAGACTGCTTCTAAATACGCGGATATATTTTTTATATTAAAACAGTTACACATTATTTGCCTGACAGAGGTGATCTAGAGGCGCACACGAGTGGCTTAATAATAAATACACTTACTGTTTTGCATCATGGAGGCCACTCCAGATTCCCACGTGGGTTGGTTATGGTATTCTATGTATGGCAAAGAAAAGAAATATGGTTAGTTTTAAATCCATTTATTCCCAGATTGCAAATTGCAACCGTTGCAATAGTTGCGTCGTTGCATTTACGGCCGATGCGCTGGTATATCTCAGAAGCTCGCTGTCTGGCGGGTGTCAGATGATGCGTTTGTAAATAATCCTTTCTAAATGAGTGTTAGCTTTCAAAACTTGCTTGTTAGCCCTTCATTTGCGTCTGACTATTAAGACCACTCCTATGAGAAAGCAAAAAGCAATATTAGTAATATTACAGCTTTAACTCTATGTGGTAAAACTAATGTCTATTTTTTACATCTTGCCTAGATTGAATAATTTTAGCAGATCGTTTGTAAAATGTGGACGCAACACTGCATGTTACACCTGTGCAAAGTTGTTATTTTGTGAATCTTTTTAAATGCTGTAAACTAACTTGGTTGTTTTGCACAACACACGAACGCAAGCTCGACTCGAGCAACTAAACCTAGTGTGATCCCACACAGCCTCGACTTCTTGGTGGTCTGTAAAAAATATTTTCAACCTCTTTAGATCTTCTCGTCAAAAGTGTACTGTGACATACGCTGTCTACTGCGCATCAGTGCCCTAAAAAGTAAGACCGGGAGGGGGTGAGAGAGTCCTAACAAAGCCTGCTGGAGCTCAACAATGCGCCTTTTTTACCTTCTATACCCAAACCCAGCAAGCACAACTCGGCCTCTGCAACTAGCAACATACAGCCTCCCACTAAACGTACCAATACTGGGCCGAATACAAAGAGCCGAGAGCACCCAGCCCCCAGCCCACCGTGCACACACATACACACAGCACTGTCACTTTCACGATGGCCATGACCCCGGTGCCCGAACCCCAATGTGTGTTGCTGTTTGTGTGGTTTGGGGAAATAGAAAAGTAATTTCGCGTTATAAATATCTGGAGGTGATTGTGTAACGGGTGTCGGTTGTTAGGGGTTGTAAAAGGATGCAACAGCCCAGTAGGGTGCTCAATTGGAAAAAACAATTGCAATAAAGGATCTATTCAGAAACATTGCTAAAAAGGGGCCCAGCGAAGGAAAGTCTTTCGTTTCGTTTTCTCCCCCTTAAGCTGAAAAAACTAGTGTGTGTGTGTGTATTTTTATTCGCTCCCTTCCCAGCACTCAGAAGCCTCGGCTGACACTGTGTAACTTTTACAATTAAATCTGAAAGTGTCATAAACTTGTGTAAGTCGTGCACAAACACAAAAAAACAATCCTCACAAAATGCACTTATTTGCGTTTCATTTTGGATGTTATTTTACGTTGAAAAATTAATTTTAAATATGATACAAGAGAATAGCTAGTAATATCTAAAAATTAATTAGATAAATAAATGATTAAAAGTTGAAAATTTGATGTTAGAAGGTAGTATTATTTTGCGCGTAATAAAAATCGGTATGTTAAGTGATATATGTTGATGTTAATAGTTTTGTGCTCTTTCATTTGCGATCTCTGTCAGAGCTTTTAGACTCTGCGTGCTTCTGTTAATTATTTATTTAAGATCGTGTATACGCGCTTGTTGTTGTTTATGAGGTTAACTGGGATCTAATTTGCATTTCTTTCGTTTATGTAATCCTTAACTATAATTGCTTTAATTAAACATGCTTATTCAGGAAACTGTGTTCTCCATAAACCACATTCACATGCAAGACCGGCATCTGTATCAGTACAAAGGCGCAGTGGGAAGTTTTTAAGGATCTGACATTAACATGCTCTAATCATCGTATTGTGCTATAGATGGTAAAGGCTTTTGTCTTTGGAGTTACATTTATTTAGCGAATGTTTATGGGGACTTGAGTGTCCTCAGCACTAATGTTATAGGTACAAGCCTAACTAATGTGTCTACTAGTTATAGTTTGTATATGGTCAGTAAAACAACTTTGAAAAGTAGGCCTGGTAAATATTGGCTAGTTGTTCAAATAGTTGCGATGCTTAGTTTAAAGTTTTCTGAGGTATAAAACAGTAATAGTTCATACGTCACAATAGATAAAAAATAACTAAAAACAGTAGATGTTCGGCGAATATTATTTTATGCAACGTATAGTTAAGTGCCCTGATCTCATTAATACTGTACTTTATAAGTATTTGACAAAGGTTATACAAAGATTTAAAATTTGAATGTTTAATATGCAAATAAATAAGCAGGCTCTGCAGATGCGGGCACTATAGGTTGATTAATCAAACTGACACCTTTTCTCAACGGGTCAGTGCTTTACGTACTCCGTAAAAACACTGTTCAGGCCTAATGTGACTTAAATCTGTCCTGTTGTAGATACATATAATATTCATATTAATATTAATGTTCTTAATATTCTTATTAACAACACGTTTGTGCAGAAAAAGCAGACAAATTCGATGTAAACGTAATCTGACAGTGAACTCTATTTCATAATAAGTTACAAACTAACAGATCTATCCTTTATTTCTTTGTTTGACTATTAATACTAATTTTTTTGTAAATGCTTGTGTTTTCATTTTGGTGAGGTGGTTTTGGTGGAGCACTCCTGTGGAAGTGGGATCGTACTATAACTAACTTTCAGATTTAGAATTAAAAAACACACTCACCTTTCTGAGGCATTCTGGTCCACCGCACGAGCCCTTCCGAGCCAAAGAGTCAAGCGGAGAAATAAAACAAGTTTCTCCAATAAATGCGTCTTCTCAAAACAGATAGTTTTCCAGCGTTCTTCTGTCTATAAGGGGATTCCCTGCGAAGGACACACACAAATTGACAGTGAGCAGAGATGTCAAGACTGCGCAGGGACCGAGAGTGTGTGGGTGAGCGAGAGAGGGAGTGGGAAAGTGAAGGCGCTTGAGGGAGGGGAGGAACGGGGTTGAACACCTATGCTGATTGGTGATAGTAATGATGTATTAGTCTGTCTTTCCCCGGCTGCAGCTCTTTAGCTTACCCATTAGAGAAGCTCTGACCTGCTATCAGCAGAACACAACAGGGCCTTAGTGCGCGAAACAGCCCGCGTCTGAACCAACTAATCAGTGCGCACGTACAAATACTGAGCGACCCTCTCAAACTCGAATAAGGCTGCTTAATGCAGTGGTGTAGATTCTGTGTGTTTCTGTTATTCAGTGTGTTTCTGTTATTCGATGTATTTCTGTTATTCTGTGTGTTTCTGTTATTCAGTGTATTTCTGTTATTCAGTGTATTTCTGCTATTTAGTGTGTTTCTGTTATTTAGTGTGTTTCTGTTTTTCAGTGTGTTTGTGTTATTTGATGTATTTCTGTTATTCTGTGTGTTTCTGTTATTCAGTGTGTTTCTGTTATTCAGTGTGTTTGTGTTATTTGATGTATTTCTGTTATTCTGTGTGTTTCTGTTATTCTGTGTGTTTCTGTTATTCAGTGTGTTTCTGTTATTCTGTGTGTTTCTGTTATTCAGTGTGTTTCTGTTATTCTGTGTGTTTCTGTTATTCTGTGTGTTTCTGTTATTCAGTGTTTTTCTGTTATTTAGTGTGTTTCTGTTATTCAGTGTTTTTCTGTTATTTAGTGTGTTTCTGTTATTCTGTGTATTTCTGTTATCAGGCCACCAGACAGAAAACGAACTGACTGCTGGACCTGAACCCATTCAAAACAATATTTAGCGTCCTGTATTAAGTGTCATTGTATTTTGCATTGGAAGCACCCAAAATCGTGGGAAGCCTAAATCAGGTCACACTGCACTGTGTATTTGCATGGCAAGCTACTGAATAATACAAATGAACTACAAGAAGACCTATACTTAGTGTGGCATTTTGTACAGTTGCGTTTACAATTGCACGATGTTTTTGTTATAGTGATTAGTTGTTTTATCTTCTAATATGTGTAGCCTAATAAGTACAGTGAAAGTGTTATTTTGCTATAACACGGACGTTTTTTACAAGGTGTTCTGAAGCGGGTTTCCGAAAAAAATCTTCAAATATTCTCGAGTTTTTGGTTGTTGCGTGAAGTCCGGAGAGATGTGGTCCTCCACGACGCTTACAGAAGCAACCTGTTGACAGCTGTGGATTCAAAAGGAGACGCTGTTTGCTCTGTGCATTAAGTGCACTTTCACATGGTCCCTGTAAAACAAACGCAAACACTCTCCACGTGCTTTTGTTGACACTCTCGGGCTCACACAAGACTTTTCCACCTTATCTGAGCTTGGAGGTTACTCTCGTGTCCACGTGACGCTACTTTTTCCATATTTTCACCATTCACAAGTTTTATAGCCTAGTCATCTCGTCGTAAATTAACGACGATGATGCTGCAACGGTTTTTACTTTCTATCTATCTATCTATCTATCTATCATCTATCTATCTATCTATCTATCTATCTATCTATCTATCTATCTATCTATCGTTTATTTACACATAAATACAGTCGTAACAAGACAAGATCTGTACAAACAGCGGTATGTGTTATTGATAGAAATATGATGTTATTTGCAAAGTAAAGAAAGTCCAAGCTCATCAATAAACTATCTGAAGGTGAATGAGGGCCCCTGAGAACGCATTGCGTCTCTGACTGTGTCACAAAAGAAGACAAACGACACTGTTGAGGAGTTAAAGGAAATGTGAATGAGAGGGGCTAATAAACAGTAATGTCCCGATGGGCCCTGCAGAGTCTCTGTGACTCTAAATGGTTCAGCAAATCAGTTCTTATCCACTCTTTAGTTTTTCCCCATTTAGTTCAGGTATGAAAACCCCATGAGTCTTATAGGATTAGTAACAGTAAAGAAACATTCATATGCACTGTTAAAAATGACACTTATTTTCATATATAGGCTACACTATTTTCGTGTATATTAATGTTAGTTAATGGCTAATAAAATATAAGCATAAAATATAAAAAATATAAGTTTAAAACAGTACCAGAACAAAAGAAATGCACATTAACCCAATAAAAATCCTCTTAGTATTTTATCAAGATGCAATTGGCTACCGGCTGTTGATTTCTTTATCAGATAACGTGTAAATCCTCACGGTGTTAATGAGGAGTATTTAGGATGAGGTCTAATTCAGAGGGCATCACCCTCCAGGCCATACAAACCCACCACATCACACGAACCCTGGAGATAGCAATTTTACACGCAAAGCAATTAGCCCTATTGGGATTGGGAACTGCTAATACCAATTGGTGAAAGGTAATCCTTAATGTTGTCGCTGTTTGTGTCGCTCTTGGCCAAAGCAGCCGCTGGGTCTCCTCTATGAAACGTAAAAAAGGACGGGAGGGAACGGGACTGACGCCAACAATAGAATGAGTCAATAAAAGGAGAAAATCACGGACTGGTCCACAGAAAGCGTGTTATTATTATTTCAGTTTTTCCTCTGGGATCCCCATTGTAATGTTTTAGGCGGTTCGACGCGTGAATGTGTGTGACCATTACTCATTAAAGAGTTTGTTTAAAGACGTTTACCTATCACCAATTATCGCTGTTGTCAAGCTAATTTGTGCATTTTTTATTGATAGTATTTTTGTTATTGTATTCTTATGTATTATATATTTAAAATAAAGTACATTTTACCCTTTTTTCTGTCTGCTTGTTCAATCAGTGATCTCGACAAAGCATTTTTAATTATATATTGTTTACTTAATACAGCCTATTGTTAATCCTACATATTATTATTATTATTATTACCTAAATTTCAAACATTTTGCACAGAGAAAATGGGAGCACACTTTTGTCATGTCTACATGTTCCCTAATAAATTAAGTAAATATTAATTTGCGATACAGACAAAAATTATAAACCTAAAAATTACCAAATAAATAAAAAATTACTTTGAGCTCATGAGCTGTCGGATACTCTTGAACAAGAAGGAACGAATGAAGGGGCTAAAGTAACCTGATTTATGTGTTACGTGACAACAGATATAGTCGAAATGTGACAAAATAAACCATTTTTTCAGAAGTATATCAAATACCTCATGAACTAGAATTAGAGTCTTGTAAAGAGAAAGAAATGGCCAGCAACAGCCCCCATAAACATGACATTCAACACCAACAGCATTTCAAACGTGTAAGTCAGCGCTTAACATCGCGCCGGTTCTGCTAGTGGGCTTCATCTTCTTTTGACGTTAACTGGGGTGTCTTTATTCCCTCTAAAATAAAGAATTTGTTTGCGATTGCTGGTTTATGACAAGTGTTATATTAAGGTTATATATAATTATATATACATGCAATATAAAGATGACTAAATATATAGCAGATAAATATTTATAGGTCCATATTCTTTACTTTCTCATTTGTTGTAACAATACAAACGTCTGAAGGCATAGCCGCTTACACTGAGCTTCAGTTTAGGATACTGAACGTCGTCCGGTCATTTAATGTGTAATGAAACACTCCAAATGTCACAGATAAACTATGACGCAATGTTTTATTTTTCTGTGTTCAGTTTTTAGAGACAGACATAGTTGAACAGTTTCACAATAATATCACATAAATTTCCATATATTTCCCTGTATACAACATATATACGAATGGTTTACAGAAAACGGAGAGAAAGAAACTGAACTTACTGGGATATTTCTGGCTATCAATATCCTGGTGACACAAACCCTTACGATATCACTCGTGTAGAAACACGGCTGAATAAATTAAAACGATCTCATGAGTCCAGATTTTTGTCACGTTTAAAGCCCTTTCGCAGTGGAAATGTCACAGAGAATAAAAACGATGTAACCCTCACTCACTGCAAACTTTCTCTTAATATCAGCCTCTGCTTGTCACTGATTGGTCAGCTGATGCTCTACGTCACATTAGAAAATAGTTCTCCTGTAACCACACCTGCAACATATCAGGGGAACTCCATTCACTTGTACACTTGAAGACCTGTCATGATTATTGTCCCATATTTTAGGTGAAGTGTTGGGAGTCTTATTATTTCTTTGGCTTTTATTTGACGCAAAAAAGAATGTTCTTAATTTGATGATACCAATGTGTGTTATAACAATTGTGTAATGTAATAATAATAAATATGAATATAGCCTATATTAGGAAAAAAAATCGACATTAGGAAAAAGTATTTATTTTTCGTATGCACCAAACATTGTGTTTTGTTAACATTGTTCAACAGTCTACAAGCAAATAATACAATCTAAATAAAATGTTTGAATACAGTAGTTTTGTTTTTTATGAGTCTCTAGAGTTATAAAATCATTTTAATGGCATAATATGCAAAAAATTGTTTAAATGTTTTTTTTAGTGTATATAAATTCAAAATTTAAATTCAAGGCACTGGTTCATGGACATTAACATGAAATTAACGTGAGATTAAAATAAGGTATATATTTAACGTGTTGAATCTATTAAGGAAAGGCCTAACATATGTTTAAATGCTATAATCTGATATAAATGTACGTTCTGAAACTGGCCCAAAATGTCAAGTATTGTTTTGTGAATCTTTGTCATCCCAGTTTGCTATCCGTCTGTTAAGCAAATATTAGCCAAGACGTCACGGAGATCTTATTTACTGTACTCATTCAGGTGGAAAATCAGATGGTTAACCGGTACAACAACACGTTTAGCGAAAGCGCTTTGTTTCCACTTAGCTGTCGATGTGAGGCTTACTTTAATGTTTTTACCTGTTTGTTTTTAAGCTATGGTCCATTTCTGGACTTTAACATCAGCGCTCCCTAAATAAATACCACGAACAAGCTGTTGCGAATTTAACTTAACCAGCACGATGACAAGGACTCCTCGAGATCACTGTTTCTAAAACACAGAGCAAAGATGAATCAACACATATTATACGTCTACATATGTCATCAGACAGCGTGCAAATGCGCAACAGTTTCAGGAAATTAATGGGTTGTGTTGGTTCTTCAGAAAGTATGAAGCAGGTACGGAGAGCAAAAGCATGATTCAGCCTTTTGTTTAACAAAACTACAATTAAGGGGCACAGAAAACGTGCGACGCTGCAGGGTTCTCCAGAAGATCTCTGGAAACCGCACGGCTTATCAGGCTGTCAATAAAAGTAGACGCTGCTCGACGACCAGGCGTTCTCCAGAACCCGACCAAACGTGAAGGAAAATCTGTACAGCCGGCAGCTCAACATCTCTAGCTCTCTCTCTCTCTCTCGCTCACTCTTTCTCTCCATACGATAATAACGGAGAGTGTTATAAACGCAATTGTATACTTAAAAGTTTGTTATTGAAATATGTTAAAAGTTTTTAGGTCAATGGCTGACATTATTGATTTCGTTAATGAGTTTAAAGTGCAGTCAAAACGTTTATTAATTATGCTAGTTGTTTTTAAGGTTTTTTAAATAAAATATTTTAATAGTTTTATTGAAGTTGAAATGTAAGAGAGACCAAAAATCCCAACATTGTGGGTGTGTGAGAGAGATAATAAAATACAATTTTAAAATTTACAATTTTAAATAATTATATTTTATTATCTCTCAATTTTATTGTATTATCGAGCTTGTAAAACTGCAAGTCATCCCCCGAAAGGCAGAAGAAAAATCCATGTGCCTTTTTCTTTCTTTGAGGAGTTATCTTGAAGCTGCTCGATCCGCAGTAACTTCCCTAATGACTTGCTGTAACTCCATCCATACAGAGGCACATGAGCATGTCATGAATCGCGTGTTACTGCTGCCGCTGCTGCATGTGCACAGTAAAACATGCACAGGGCCAGCGCGGATTACGCGTTGTAAATTTTTCAGACTGGATTTGCAAAGCGGATACAGACCAGGTAAACATCAACAAACCAGCTCTTTTTACTTTTCATTATTTTTCAGAATATTGTTGTATTTGATCGTAGTTTTTATGAATGTTTACATATGGATTATTATTAAATATGAGGGCTCTTCCAGTATCATTTCCTTCAGGTCGTTGTCGTCCCAGTTTTCTTATTGATGCTAATGGGGATGTTATGTGTAGTTTAGGTTTTCAGCGATATGTGTGAATCTCTCCCCTCTTTAATTTAAGCACTCCGCCCCACGGCTCTGGACACAGACATTAGCTGAAATCCCTTGGGCTGATCGGAATCAATTTGTCCGGCATAGACAGCAAACCCCTGCATGTTAAAAATTAACTTGACCATAATGTGACAACCCTGAATACGACCCACAAACTGACAGCGCGTATAAAGGTTACAATTAGGTATAGGACGAATGTCATACTTAATATGGAAAATAAAACATCTGTAATATAGTCATGCACAATAGACAAATGTCTTGTATAGTGTAGTACAGATTTCTTTGTACAACACAATAAATAACCAAGTGGCATCTCCAATAAAAGAAGACTTGTGGTAAAAGTCCTGTCAGAGAAACCAAAAGTTCACAACACTCCGATTGTCCAAATACTGTCTGTCTTTCTTTAAAATAAATGTCACTTCATTTAATATTTCATTATCTAATGCAATAGCATTTATACATGTCCCAATACATTATAGGACAATGTAGCTGAGACACTAATGGAAATGTTCATGAGCCCTGAAATTTGATCAAATGTACAGGAAGGGTGAAATGATTGACGCCTGTACCCATGATTGATCTATGGTGCTGGCAACAACAACATGGTAAATAGAGACAGGTGGGGGNCTCAGTGTCTGGGGCAAACTGTGAGCGACAGGGCCAAATGGGAGCTAACAAGGCTGTCAGATGCTTTGACAGGACAAATAAAAGCTTGTCTTCCTCACAGTTTAATAACATTTAGTGGAAACATATTGCTCACTTCAAAACACAGGCATGTGTCTCACACAAATTAATTATGATGAATAATCATTTTCCAGCCTGCTTAAGGCCTAAGATAAATGTCCAGCCCAAAATCCTATTTTATTAATATCCGTCTGACTGACCATTATGATGGCTTAAAAGCAGACTTTGCTTATATTCTTTCCCCATTATTCAGTCATCTCTCCTGCCTTTCAAACATGCTGACATGCAGTTTTAATAGTTTGTTGGTCTGTGAGAGTTAATTTGAGAATATAGACTTCAGAAGATCTATATTTCGATCTGAAAGGTTTATATAAAGACGGAACAGCCTATCCTCAGGTGCTTTACTTTGTAAAGTTTCTCTGTGCTGCTATAGTGGAGTTTATGTTTAGACTTTATTGTTAGCAAGTTATTGTTATTCAGTTCATGTCCTCACTTTGTTTTTGGGACTTTGCACCAGGTGTTAATGCAGTTTGTTATGGTAACAGGAAAGTTTCCGGCTCTGACAATGAGCTGGTTGAAGTCATTTATAAATAGTACCTATTTTTATCCCCAGACAACATTAGTAGCAAATATCATTTTTACGCTGAGTTGTGCTTTACAAATGATGTTATTACGGCAGATTAGAGTTAAATAAAACAACATTTAATTGTTTTAGTTGACCTAATGGATAATTGTTCTGATTTAGCTACATTGTGAGGATGAAAATTTAACTGACATATTATAAAACCATGTAGATATAAACAGTATGTTGTGTCCTAAAGGAATTCCAATTGTTCCCTAAAGTTCCCATTTAGGTAAACATTACTTGCTCTTGTGTTCATATATTCTGGCTTACAGATGTTCTAGGGTGTTTATGTTTTGTGGTCTCATACTGTAGTCTTGGGCTGAGAATGTCAAGACTCAGTAATAAACAACTAATGAGACGTTGTGGGGAAGTGTGTGTGTGTGTGTGCATTTAAATGCACCACATGCTCTTGTAGGTCATTAAGCAGCATAGCATATTCTCACTCAAGACAGAACTCCACCTACAGTAAAGAACTCGATAATACATTTAAATAGATCCAGTGTTGCTAACCCTTTCATGTTCCACAACTCACACTACATCAGTCAACAACAACGGTAAACCGTCCAGAAAACAGACTCACCAGAGATCCCACTTATAACCTTTTACATCTGCCTGATGCACTGTAGCGTCATGTGTATTTTTAAGACAATCAGACTGATTGCTGGATATGAATTGCAAAAAAGGGCTACAAAGGGGGAAAACACCTCATTGCATCTTCTGTGCTTTTGTTTTTCTCTTTAATAAGAATGACAACCATTAACAAGTCATTAGGCAGGAGATGTAGATTCTGAAATGCTATTCTTCTGTCTTGAATATGGTGAGGAGAGAGTGCAAATCAGGGCAGATCCAGATCTGTCATGTTTTTTCTGCAATCCACTGCCTCATCCGCAAAATCTGCTTTGAGTGAATCTGTGTGCTGTGTCTTCTCTCACATCCACTTTTGTAACAGAATACCAAATGCATTATCCAGTTCACAGTTCAGTTTTAACACTAAGAAACACACCATGTGACACAATCATGTGATCATAGAGATCTAATAAACTACAATGTGTTTGTAAACTTGCCTGTTCCATGCAAACATAGGTACGTTTTTAAAAATACATAGGTATTTTTCTTTTAAATAAACACATGCTAAAAAGCATGTGAAAGAAAGTAAAAACAGAAATACATTTCAACAGACACTCTGCGTGTGAAGTTTGTCCAGCGTGCGGTGAAGTAAGGAATCTGATAACAGTGTTGTGCTATTGTGCCCTCTGCTGGTGTAAGTGAAGACATCACTGATGTGTTTTTTGCCTATATTGTTGGCAGTGACTTTTTACAGATATAAAAAATGCAGCCATGAAACACATGAAAACACCTTTACAAAACAGCCACTAACAGCATAGAGTGTAATTACCACAAAAACAGCAAGGTGGACCTCATGTTTTTATAAAGTCAGCTGAGAGTATCCATTATAGCTGCATTTCTTTAAAAGATGTATTTGCATTGCATTTATATGTAACAGGATAATATTACATCTGCATGCAGTGTGCAGGCCAACTGGTTGTTCCTTTAGACAACATTGTGCATATTGTTTAGTACCTGTTTTTCACATCATAATTTAGTAATTTTGCAATGAAATTGCATTTGAGTTATTTATAGTTATTGAAACGCATGTGAAGTGAGCAGATACTGACAGTGTGGTTTATATGCTGCTGTTTTAGGAGCGAAATGTTAAAGAAAAATGATAGTTAGAAGGTAATTCTAGCCGGAATGATACTGGAGTGATTTGTCTAAGAATTTTAAATAGGCCGACATACCTGGGGCTGAGTTTCTTGCAGGGAAGCCTCCAACGTAGATCCTGAGTCGACAACCACACCCACTAGGCAGGAGAATATGTAGGACGGGGTAGACAAAGTCAGTTAGCCTGGTGAGTCTGACGTCTTAAGGCATGTAAGATGTCTTCTTTGTAGCCAATCTGTTATTGAGGGGAGATCAGTGGGTTCACTAGACGAGGAAAATAATGGTGGTTGAAAATCTTACACACATTTGAAGGGGGTCATGCCAGTGGAGGGTTTTACTAGGACGTTTTGGGTGTACGTCGCCTACCTGAGAAATCTGCTCCAATCCGAATGGTGTTGCTGACGGTAAGATTGTAAAAAAACAAATTATCTCTTGGTTGAGGTGCTCAGTCTGACCATTTGATTGGGGGTGGTAACCAGATGTAAGGCTAATGTTGAAACCAAGGTGTTTAAAGAAGGCTGACCATACTCTAGACGTAAACTGTGGGCCCCAATCAGAAACTATGTCCTCGGGCAGGATGGTGGTGTTCCCTTGTAAATTGGGTAGATCAGTAATAAAATCAATTTCTATATGGAAACAGGGACATTGGGGTGTGGGTAGGGGCTGCAGTAAACTGGCTGGGAGTTGTCTGGAAGTTATAGATGTTTGGCAAGTAGTGCATTGTCGAAAGGATTTAATAGTGGCAGAGGTGTCACCTGGGTGACTAGAGCTGGGGGTTTCATGGACCAGGGAGATCAGTCTGTTACAGAAGGGTTCTGGAACAAAGGTGAGGTCTGGTTGTTGGCAAGAGTGATTTCCGCCATAATGTCTCGCTGAACCAAAGCCACTAATAGTTCTCAGGGATGATGTTTTCTTGACTCGTGGAGGTGGATATTTCTTTAGATTGGCAGGACAGAGAATCGGCTTTGGTATTCTTGGAACCGGGGCGATAAGTTATTGTAAATTCAAACCTTGTAAAGAACAGGGCCCATCTAGCTTATCTGGGATTGAGTATTTTAGTGGAACGAAATACTCTAGGCTTTTGTGATCGGTTAAAACTGTGAATGAAAAGGATGCTCCCTCTAGCCAATGCTGCCACTCCTCAAGTGCAAGTTTTATGGCCAGTAGTTCACGATTTCTAACATCGTAACTATGCTTTGCTGGGGAGAGTTTGCACGAAAACAAGGCACAGGGGAACATCTTGTGGGGTGTGCCATGCCGTTGTGAGAGTACAGCACCAACACCAGTATTTGATGCATCTACTTCAACTATGAAGGGTTGATCGGGGTCAGGATGTTTTAGGATGGGGACCAATGTAAAGCATCTCTTTAAATCGCTGCAGAGTTCTGCTTGCAGACCAGCTTAGATTACCAGATGTTTGCTTAGTGAGAGAGGTCAGGGGAGCTGCTACTGAACTAAAATCTCTGCTAAATCGCAGATAAAAATGGGCAAATCCCAAAGTCCATAGCAACGCCGTCCTGACTAATGATGTATCCTAAAAAGGATGTACTGGTGTACTGACTTTGTAACGAGATGGAAGAACATGTTGGACCTTGTTTACACAAACATCCCTGGCGCGTATTGTGCAGAGCCCCGTCCCCACCTCGGCTACTCAGACCACATCTCTGTTATGCTAATCCCAGCATACAGACCGTTAGTCAGACACTCGAAACTGGTTCTGAGGCAGGTGAAAACCTGGCCAGCAGGAGCTATCTCTGCTCTTCAGGACTGTTTTGAACGCACTGACTGGCACATGTTCAGGAAAGCGGCAACTGACGGCGTCGTCACCAACTTGGAGGAATATGCGACATCAGTTGACCAGCTATATCAGTGACCAGCTATATCAGCAAGTGCATTTATGACGTTACCATCTCCAAGACCATCATGCTTCAAGGCCACCACTATTGTCCCTGTGCCAAAGAAGTCTCCAGCGTCCTGCCTCAATGACTACTGTCCCGCACTAACACCCATCATCATGAAGTGTTTCGAGAGACTCGTCATGAAGCACATAAAGACCCTGCTGCCCCCCTCTCTGGACCCTCTGCAATTTGCTTACCGCCCCAACCGCCCTTACCCACCTGGACAATAAAGACACATACTGTATGTTCAAATGCTGTTCATAGACTTCAGTTCAGCATTCAACACGATCATTCCCCAGCACCTGATTGGAAAGCTAAGCCTACTGGGTCTGAACACCTCCCTCTGCAACTGGATCCTGGACTTCCTGACTGGGAGACCTCAGTCAGTCCGGATTGGGAACAGCACCTCCGACATCACCACACTGAGCACTGGAGCCCCTCAGGGTTGTGTGCTCAGCCCATTGCTGTTCACTCTGCTGACTCACGACTGTGTAGCAATGCACAGCTCGAATCACATCATCCAGTTGGCCGATGACACAACCGTGGTGGATCTCATCAGCAAGAACGACGAGTCAGCATACAGAGAGGAGTTGCAGCGGCTAACGGACTGGTGCAGAGCCAACAACCTGTCTCTGAACGTGGACAAAACTAAAGAGATGGTTGTTGACTTCAGAGGAGCACACCACGACCACTCTCCGCTGAATATCGACAGCTCTTCTGTGGATATCGTCAAAAGCACAAAGTTCCTTGGTGTTCACCTGGTGGAGAACCTCACCTGGTCGCTCAACACCAGCTCCATAATCAAGAAAGCCCATATACTTTCTAAGAAGACTAAGGAAAGCACATCTCCCACCCCCCATACTCACCACGTTCTACAGAGGGACCATCGAGAGCATCCTCTGCAGCTGCATCACTGCCTGGTCTGGAAATTGCACCGTCTCGGACCGCAAGACCCTTCAACGGGTAGTGAAGACAGCTGAGAAGATCATCTGGGTCTCTTTTTCCTCCATCACGGACATTTACACCTCACGCTGCATCCGCAAAGCCACCAGCATTTTGGATGACCCCACACACCCCTCCCATACACATTTTATTCCTACCGTCTGGCCATTGCATTCAGTCCCTCACAACCATACTGTGCAATAGCTTTTCCCCCCATGCAATCAAGCTCCTCAATAGTCAGTAACTGGACTGAAGGATCACACACACAAACTTATATATGCACACAACTGGGCATTCCCCACCCTCTACAGTTCTTCTGCACTAAGTTTTTTTGCACATCTGGTATGTTTACTGTTAACACTTATGCCTACATTGTTTACATCTGTTACTGTCACCAGGTTTACTTTTCTTTACAGAACTGTGTACAGGTTGACGCTGCACTGGGACTTACTATGCTCATAGTCTGTCCCCGTAGTCTTGTACTGTCTTGTGCTGTCTGCACATGTTTGCATTTGTGTAATGTATGTACACTTTATGTACATATGTTTAAATTATGTAGCCCTTGTATGTCTGATGTTCAGTGTTTGTTCAGTGCTTGTCTTATGTAGCACCTAGGTCAGGAGAAACGTTGTTTTGTTGCACTATGTACTTGTATATGGTTAAAATGACAATAAACTCCACTTGTAACTTGTTGTAACTTGATCTAACATGTTTGACGTGATCTTCAAATGAGTTGGAGTAGATGAGAATGTCATCAATATACACTATGACCCATCTCTCACGCATATCTCTAAAAACATCATTCATAAAGGATTGGAATACAGAAGGGCTGTTAGCAAGATCGGAGGGCATGACTAGGTATTCGTAATGTCCTGAAGTGGTTGAGAAAACGGTTTTCCACTCATCCCCCTCTCTAATTCAAATTCAGCCCCTTACGGAACTGCAGTTTTAGTGTGTCTTCGACCCAGTCTGTTTGTGCTGCCAGAATACGAAAGGTTAGAGCAAACTCAGATGCAGTTTGATTCCCCTGGGTGATAGCCAAAAGCTGCTCACCCGGGCTCCTAACTCCTACTTGGTGTTCGAATAGCTCACGGAAGCGTTGGAGGAAGATGTTGAAAGTGGGGAAGATCGATCCGTCCAACCTCCATACCGCCGTTTCCCAGTCAAAAGCTTACCCGGTTAACACAGCTTTTCATGGTTCTCAGTTGTGGACACAAGAAGATCATCCCCGCTGGAGAATTTTGATGTGGGTATAATCAAGACCAGAAGCCTCCGATGGAATGAAAGACAGAAGAGGAAGTGGCTCATATCTGCTGCATGCATTCAGTGATTTTGTTCAAACTTGAGCTGTATGTTTGGTCTTAGGAACTGATGACATAGATGTGGCTATTGTGAGTCTTTTTAAATGTACCAAAATCACTTTAAATTGGGTCAGAAACGTTCTGAATAAAGGGAAGCAGGAAATGTTTTGTATCTTCTCCATACATTTTGTAAAAGGAACCAGTTTTGTGTGCAGTGTTAGTGAGTGCTGTGTGTGCATGGTATCCTGATCATTAACCACTGCAATAACCACCTTATACATCATAATCTCTATACATCATAATTTAAGGGCACAGAATCTTCACCCCAAGTGCTAATGTCTTGTGTCCCTGAGATCAAAAACCAGATTCCAACTGATTACTGAGTTCTGGTCGTCTTTTTCCCTGAATGATGCATTAGATTCCTGGCAAAAACCATTGTGGCTCTGATGATTCTCACCCGTCTGCCCCCTCTGATTATGGGGGGAGGCCTCAGATGTCTCACTGTTACGGAAACCATTTCTTTAATTAATGCTAGTTAATGGGGTTTGCTAAGGCAATATCATCATAACTATTTTGCACACGTATAGAAGTTCTCTAAGACTATGTATTAAACATCATCCACACATCAGTTGTATTTGTGTTTTTGCAGGAAGAGTGTAAAGCATTTGAGTTTTTATAAGGAGCCCCATTTGGCTGAATATACAGAGATGTGTACAGATCCAGGGCTGATGGTTATACTTGCTGGGATGGTTATTGTTGTAGCATGAACTGAATTGTAGGTGACACGAGTTTGTATACTGTTGTTCAAGCCGGATAGTGCAAGCCGGAGGAGTTGTGTTCAATAAAAGTAATTCACGCAACTGTGACTGCGTTAACTGTCCATTCTATTAGTAGTATAGAATAGAATGAAACATGGTGGCAGCGGTGCTTTGTTTTTTGGAGAACAGCACGGAGATTTAACAGACACAACGCGAGACAACGGCTGAGTAGTATGGTCGAGAGAGCGGAGAGTTTAAGCGCAGCGCAGATGGAAAACTCGCTGGGACTGAGACCACCACCAACCCTTTGCTTGGACTTACCTAATCTTGCGAAATCATGGAAAACGTGGAAAGAAGAGTTCACACTGTATAAGGATCTTACTTGGCGGATGCCAGCGAAGACATGAAACTGAAAGTTTTCAGCTATCTCATTGGGGAGACTGGACGAGAGCTTTGCAAGACCCTAATCCCCTTCTTGTCACCGGATCGGACTGTAGACCGGTTAATAAGTGCTTTGGATGGTCATTGTAGTCCAAAAGTGAATAAGAAAGTTGAAAGGTACCATTTTTTTTGTCAGAAATCAGGGTCCCGATGAGAACATTGACAAATATGTAACAGACTTAAGAATGCTTGCCAGTACATGCAATTTCGGCCAGATCAAAGACTCTCTGATCCGCAATAGAATTGTTTGCGGCATAACCAGCTCAGTTTTGAGAGAGAGACTTCTAAGGGAACAGGATTTGACAAAGGAAAAATGCGTGCAAATCTGCAGAGCAACAGTGTCAAGAGAAAACAACAGAACAATTGAGAGGATGTGCTTGCAGTAAAACATGCAGTGAGAAAAGAAGATGGTAAGAGCACAGTAAACTGCAAGTTTTGTGGAAAAATCAATGAAAGAAATAAAAAGAAATGTCCTGCATATGGGAAAAAGTGGAAAAACTGTGGAAAAGACAATCATTTTGCTGCAATGTGCAGAACTAAAAAGCAGAAAGGAAAGACAGTGCATACTGTCACAGAGTCAGATGAGGACAGTTATGAAGACATCTTGTGTATAACAGTAGAAACAGTGAACACAGTGACGGATGATAAACAGAGACCGCCCTCAAAACTTTTTGCTGCCATGCTTATAGGAAAAAAAACAGGTGAAGTTTCAGTTAGATTGTGGAGCTAGCTGTAATATAATACCTGTCAACCTGCTAAACCCAGCCACACAAATTGAAAACACAGAGAAAGTGTTGGTGATGTACAATAAAAGCACACTACAGCCATTGGGAAAATGTAAAGTTAAACTGCGAAACCCTAGAAACAAGAAATTGTACAGAGTAGAATTCATGGTTGTTGACGAGGGGTCTGCAGTGCCACTACTGGGCAGCAGGGCAGTACAAGCCATGAACCTAGTGAAAGTCCAGTATGAAAACATCATGGCTGTGGACAGTATTGTCACAGAGGAGACTGTAAAAGTTGAAATGTGGAGCATGGATGATATCAAAAAAGACTATGCTGACGTGTTTCAGGGAGATGGACGTTTGGAGGGTGCGTATAGGATTGAAGCAGATCCAAAGGTAACTCCAGTGAAACTTCCAAAGAGAAGAGTCCCTGTTGCGATGATGGCACCACTAAAGGCAGAGCTGAGTGATCTTCAACAAAGAGAGATCATCACACCAGTAGACTGTAGCACAGAGTGGATTAGCAGTCTTGTCATTGTCAGGAAGCCATCAGGAAACCTTAGGATATGCATAGACCCAAGACCACTCCACAGGGCTCTAAAAAGATGTCATTTCCCTTTGCCGACAATAGACGACATACTGCCAGATTTATCCAGAGCAAAAGTCTTCACTGTATGTGACGTCAAAAATGGATTTTGGCATGTGACTCTGGATGAGGAGTCAAGTTACATGACCACGTTCGCCACACCATATAGCAGATACAGATGGCTGAGGATGCCAATGGGCATCAGTCCCGCACCAGAGGTGTTTCAGAGAAAACTCAGTCAAGCTTTGGAAGGATTACAAGGTATCTATGTCATCGCTGATGACATCCTTATCACTGGAGAAGGTGAAACCTTAGAAAGAGCAAACCAGGACCACGACGTCAAACTGAGAGCTTTGTTGAACAGATGTAGAGAAAAGAACATCAAACTGAATGCAGAAAAGTTTCAACTGAGAAGAAGCGAGGTTCCATACATCGGGCATTTACTTACTGCAGACGGGTTTAGAGTTGACCCTGAAAAGGCACGAGCAGTCAGAGACATGCCACGTCCAGGAGATGTCAAGGGTGTCCAAAGACTTTTGGGCATGGTAAACTATCTCTCTAAATTTTGTGATCACCTATCAGATGGC